>JAFEMH010004322.1:0-215920 GCA_022495995.1 Adenophora triphylla var. japonica
AGCCCATTCAAAAATTTTGATTTTTGTTATTATGAGAAGTAATTCGTTGTTATTATGAGAGTAATTCGTGTTATTTAATTCTCGAAGTTTCAGTGACTAAAGTATAATTTTTTAGTTTTCGAATTGAAGCGTAACGGCACGCCTTCAGTAGCGTGCGAGAAAGTAAGGGTAATTATGTCTTTGTATTATCAAGGGGTGTCTGGAGAATTAAGTAAATGTTATTTTTTAAATTGGGTTTAAATCTCGCCCAGAAAATTTCCACAGAGAAAATCGGTACAAGAAAATAGACAGTATTATTATATTGTTGAATTGAATTGTTGATAAAGGAGGTATAAACATTGACCAAAATGTGACCCAAGTCGGACCACTACATATCCCCTAGACCCATTTCTTTATAGCGTTAGCTTCTATTATGAAAAAAGTCCGATAAAAACCACCCAAAAAATATCACGAATCTCGAAACAAACCCGAATCAGCCCATGAGTTGACGATCCCAAAGCCGTCCACGAGGCCCACTGTTAAAAATTGAGGCGTGTTTATGCGTTACATGTTTGGACTCGTTGACTACGTTGTCATTCATAAAAAAAAAAAAAAAAGAAAAAAAAGCGAGGATTTTATACCTCCATACCTGCTCCACTTTCCGATTTGTCGCCCCAAATCGAGCCGGAGTTTACATCAAGAATCCTTCTCCCTTTTATATGAAAAAGAAAGCTGGCCGCTCACTGAATTCCGGCGCCGGCCATTATCCTCTTTACTCTCACACAGTCCGAGGGAGAGACTTGTAATTCAGATGAATAATCTGGATCACAATTGACAGTGAAAACATTGGCGATTTATATTGAGTGATTGTATAGGTTGATTAGCGAGAATAGTTGGGATGGATAAAGTATTCAGTAAGGTTAGGAATTTGGATGCGTACCCTAAAATCAATGAAGATTTCTACAGCCGTACACTTTCCGGCGGTGTCATCACCCTCGTTTCATCCATCGCCATGCTCCTTCTCTTCTTCTCCGAGCTCGGTAACCCCTCTATCTCTACTTATTTATGTATGATTTGATTTTCTAATTAATGGCTTTGATGAATTTTGGTTTCTAGGGACACCGTATTTCATTAATAAGCATGTTTCTTTGTTTATTCATTTAGTGATTCTCTTATGCCTCAAATATGTTGTAAGAAACAACAGTGGATGTTGTTTCGTTAAAAAAGCATTTATGAATTTATATTTACTCTCAAATATTTTTAATTGAGAGGGTTCTTGGTCTGCTTGGTGACAGCAAACTAGTTATGGAATTACGGCTTTTGCTAGAATTTGTGAACTTTTGTTTGTGTAGGATGGAATATGAAGAATAAGTTGGGGATAAAATATGTTGTGTATTGTAATGATGGCTGAGGAAATGGGAAAGGTTGTAGCTTGAGAAGGTTTACGAAGGTGGTTGCTTGCTGAGAGCAATTTCTCTTGTAGTCAGAGCTGGTGTTCTTTCGTTACACATTTGCTCTGTGAAATACTGATGTGAAAAAGCATCCATCAAGTCCATTAAGTTATATGAACTTGACTTAAGTGGTTCCCTTTTGGATTGATCTACAAGCGACTGATTTCTACTACCGTTAAGACTGTTCAATGAGAATGGTAATATGTTATAATTTCAACTTAATTCAAAGAGTTTGAATAATCCTAAGTTATAGTCTTTTCATGCCCAAATTCTTGTTTTATTTAGGTTTGAGGATTACAAGGTTAAATGTAAAATTATATGGAATCAGAGTGTACAAAGTGAAGCAAGGAAAGCCATAACAATATTTAACCTCAATAGTCAGGCAAGCCAAAGTCACCTTTGCTGATGCTATTACCGTATGTAGCAAGTGAAAGAACCTTAATACCATTGGGTACTGAGTCAGAATTAGCATAATTTGGCAAGGTGAAGTGGTAATAATGGCTAGTATAGTGAAGGGGTTGGCTTGCAGCAAATGGTAGTAACGATGTTTGCAGAGGTCGTCCTATTAAAGCAAAAGCATAAAACTGATAAAGAATGCCACGGGGGATTTTGTTACTCCAAGCGCTTGCCATGCATAAAGACCAGTAGACTGTACTCTTACTATCAAGGAGAGTGTCTGCTTGAGGTTGGGAATTTTGTTTCTCCAATCGCTTGCCATGCATAACGATGTTTGAGTTCTGTATCATATATCTTGCATCTTTTTTAGTAGCGCATTGTGAGCTATCATGTGCTTGTATAGGGGTATTTTATGATAGTAGGTACTACTATCCTTTGCTTTGGAAGGTTATAACAGTCATGGAAACCTCTATTCCCTACATGCCCATGTTTTGTCGACATCTTATGTGTTGAGGGGCTGTGTTACCTGTGTAAGAATACTTTGGCATGACACTATATATCTGAAGCTCTTTTAGCTGTTGCCTCTTAACAACAAGACATTTTTAACATTACACTTCTCTTAAGTGAAACGCCATTTATAACCAATCAATGCTGCAACCTTTTCCATTGTATTTAGTTACCTCAAATTTATCTGGTTGCACTGCAGTTAAGAACTTGTGTATTTTCGTTGGATGTAGTACGGATATTTTAGCAACTTCATTGATATTCTAGTTGTTAATTGCTGAGATTTCCCAGTGCTTAATGGTGATTTATTCATAATTTTCTGGTGCCTTTTCCTATGCAGGAATATACCTCCACGCAGTTACTGAAACAAAGCTTGTAGTTGACACTTCAAGGGGTGCAAAGCTACATATCAACGTAAAGATTGATAATATTCTTTCACATATAGATTATCTTCTAATATGGGTCTCCGCTAAATAAGTGCCATTTGGCTATTTATTGCTTTTCTGTTCTCTAGCAGGTTTTGGGAGTTGTAACCTTGCAGAAAGTACTCTTTTTATTTTAGATAAAATTTGAATTTGTTTACCTTGTATGTTGTCCATGTTGTCTATGTAGATGTCGAGCTTATCATGAAATGGACTTCAAGCTTTCAATTCATCTAGCGTATATGATATTTCTCCGAAAATTAATAGCTCTGTTTTCTTCGTCATGCAGTTTGATATCACTTTTCCTGCTATTTCCTGCTCGTTACTCAGTGTTGATGCTATGGATATCAGTGGGGAGCAACATCTTGATATTGTATGGTCAGCTTGAGTGGCCGATGGCCAGTTTGTTATACTACTGTCATTTATGATTAGTTCTTTGCTTGTGGAGGCATGCGTATTACTTCTATTCTCTTCCTTGCTCCCAATATATGTTCATGCCTTCGCTGTTAATTTCTGTGCTTGTAGAGACATGATATAATCAAGAAAAGACTGGATTCTAATGGTAATGTGATTGAAGTCAGGCCTGATGGTATTGGTGCTCCAAAGGTTAGTTTAATTTGATTATGTGCTTATATATTAAGCTAATTGTCACACAAAGTTTGTTGGTCTGACCTACATGTAATGACTTACTGTCCCTGCTACACTATGATATTGGTTTTTAGATTCAATGTGATATATAAACAGAAAATAATGTAATAAATATACATTTGGATTTTGCTGTACATTAGCCTGATGCATTCGGGTGCTGTACAGTCCAACTGTTTGAAGTATACTGTATATATACACACATATATACATATATGTATATATACACATGTGTATATACATATACATACACACATATATACATATACATATATATACACACACACACACACATATATATTCTTTGTACTTTTTCCCTCAGATGATTTCGTTGTAGAACCCATTACTTCCCACATGGTGTCGGGTTCTGACTTGTATCTGACCTCTGATACACTCCACTATGCTGGGGTATACCCAGGACATTCCCCTGCGGGTGTTGACTTTATTAAAATCATTTTTGGTCATGAGCACACTTCCGCACTTAGGGTACATGTGATGCGTGAGAATATGGCTTATGAAAAGTAGCTTAGCAGTAAATTGGAAGTATATATACTTGTCTTCTAGTTAAAAAGAGAAAAAAGAGGAAAAGAAGCTGATGGAGAACGAAAGCGAATTAACTACAGATTCTGATTATAGAACACATATTCTGGTTATAGAACTCGAATTCTGGTTATAAAGTAGCGAGACAAAAGAAAAATAAAGTCTGGATTCACACCGAGGCAGCTGTAGGCGTCACACCTAGGTTTCTTGAGCGCACCCAAGTATTTGAATCACACAAATCCAACACAAAGTAGCTATTCGCTGCTCGGAAATTCTTTTTTATTAATTCTTTCCATAAATCTAAAAGTATTACAAGCTTTATAAGCTGAGTAATTCCTAAACCTCTAAGGAAACTAATTCTTGAAGCAAAAAAAAAAAAAAACTAATTCATTAATTAAAAGGAAACTAAATCCAGACTCAAACTAATATGGATCTGGACTCTACATTTAAATAAGACTCCTAAATAAATAACTAAACAAGACTCCCAATAGAGTAAATAAAACTTTTTTTCCGGCAATCGCTACAAAAGATCAGATTACCCTTATATAGAAAATACTAAAAAACCATCTTATGCTCCTTAAATTGCTTTTTCTTGAGCCCTTTGCGTCCCGCACATTAGAAAACATGTATGATGTTAACTTGAGAGTTTCTGCAACTTCATGACTTGCCTCTTTTAAGATAATTTCTGAGCCTTTTCCAGTATACCTCTGTAATTTGGATCCCTAAGAAGCATATGACTATTTGGATATTGAAACTGCACGACAACCTCTTCCAGTCTCCAGAAATTATGCACATTATAGGGACTGTTTGGCGACTCCCTTACTGCAATATCAGCAAACTCAAAAGCACCTTCTTTTGAATCATCTACACTTGTTTCTAATACATCAAAATTTGCTTCTATTCTTTCTCGCATAGGTTGTAAATAATCTGCAGTATGGTGTATGGTCTGCCATTGACTGTCCCGACTCTGAAACAATAGCAACTTCTGAATCACTAACATTCTCCTTCTTTGTGCTTGTACTCACTAACTTCCCTTCACTATGAGTACTAACAACTAAGGTGTTACTCCTTTTAGGCATTGCAGACACTACAATCTCTGTAGTGGTTCTACTCGTTGGTTCTCTATGTTTATTGATCTCATTATCAGTCATGGGCTGCAACGTTATAACCTTCTCTTTGTGCAAAAAACTATTTGAAAATCTACAATGCTCAACTTTTCGATCATAAAGCCAAGGTCTTCCGAGCATGATATGTGCAACTTTCATAGGGATCACATCGCATAATACGGAATCTTGATAGTTCATGAATGAGAAAGAAACAAGACGACGGTGTGTTACCTGGATAGTTGAGTTATCAATCCAAGCCACCCTTTCAACCGAAAGATTATGACGTTCAATCAGAGATCTTGAAACCACATTCATGCAACTTCCACCATCAATGATAAGCTTCTTAGCATCAGCTCCATAACGAACCAACATTTGAAAAATAGAAGTACGTCGCCAATCTTCATGTTCATCTTTTGAGGCTGCTTGGATACGCCTAATCACCGCATCAATAGAAGTATCAATCTCTGGCTCCTCCAAATCGTTAGTCGTATATGTCCCAAAATTGAAATTATCAACATCATTGTCATCCTCTAGTTGTTCATATTCTCCTTCAAGAACTTCATTCGCCCAATCAATCGGGGTTGGTTGTCCGACTTCCCGAACTCAAGCCGCTTTTATGAGTTGCCTTATAGGTTGAACAGATCGCTGCCGATCTGGTTGAATAAAGTGGGCCGATCTGGAGGTGAACCGAGCCACTCTTCTTGTTGAACGGCTTGTTGATCAACCTCTCTTGAATTTGCGAATGTGTCAAACGTGCAGATTTGCATAATTCTCGAACTTGAGAATGTGCAAAATTTGCAAAAGGTGAAGAATTTGTAACAAACAAGAATTTTACGAGTAGTCATAATGAAGACTGTTCTGCGTCAATTGGTATCAAGAGCCTAAGTTGCATCATGAGTGCTCATTGTGAAAGACAATTCAGGCAAATATCTAATAACGAGCGAGATGCGATCCTTCTTCAGATCCTGGATCATCTTGATAATACAATTTTTTGTCAGCGTAAAAATTTGTCACATTAACATGACATGAATCGGATTATGAATATCGTTGGGGCGTTTCCTCAGCAGCGACGCGCTACACTTCAAAGACCTGGGTGTAGTGATAAGTATGCAAAGGTTGCTAGGTCGTCGCCGGAAGCGACGCGCCATCTCTTCGCCGGGGGTGGTGTCAAATATGCAAGTGGTGGGCTACACTTCAAAGACACAGGTGTAGTGATAAATATCTGAGGTTGCTAGGTCGTCGCCGGAAGCGACGCGCCGTCTCTTCGCACGGGGGTGGTGTCAAATATCTGAGGTTCCCGCATTGCGGACAGTGCGGGTAAAGAAGCTAGTCCATGGTAGGTGTAAGGGTAGTGGGATGCGCTTTGGAACTTGGAACATTGGATCATTGACGGGGGAGATCGGCGAGAGGTGGTGGAAGTTATGAGGAGGAGGAAGATTCACATAATGTGTTTACAGGAAACTAAGTGAGTTGGAGAGAAAGCAAAAGAAATATCGCCTTGGGGTTTTAAGCTTTGGTACTCAGGAAAGGATAAGGGTAGAAATGGAGTGGGTATCATTATTGATAAGGAGTATATTAATGATGTGGTGGAAGTGTACGGGAAGAGTGATCGAATTATGGGCATTAAAGCGGTGATACGTGATGAGATTATAACTATTATTTCTCGCCTATGCACCACAAGTAGGGTGGGATGCCTCTATTAAACAAGTGTTCTGGGAAGATCTGGAGGAGGTAGTGCAACGAGTACCTAGTGGTGAGAAATTAGCGATTGGTGGTGATTTGAACGGACATGTGGGGTCTAGTCGATATGGCTTTGAGAGCATACATGGAGGTTTTGGTTTTGGAGAGAGGAATGAAGCGGGAAATAGTATCCTGGACTTTGCGTTGGCATATGACTTGAGTATAATGAACACTTGGTTCGAAGAGAGAATCTCGCTTGGTGTCTATAGGAGTGGAGGTAATGCGAGTCGGATTGACTTCTTCTTAGTAAGAAATACTTGTAGAAAGAGTTATACGGATTGCAAGGTTGTTCGGGGAGGCGCGGCAACTCAACATAGGCGGGTGGTACTTGATTTTCGAAGTAAGAGAATTTCGAGGAAGAGAAAATTACGGGTAGACCACTAGAATCGAGTGGTGGAGACTTCAAGGGGAAAATCAACCGAAATTTGTAGCTAAGATGGTCGATACCGGTATTTGGGCGGATAATATGGAGGATATGGATATAGATTCGACTTGGACTAAGATGGTACATACCATAAAGGAAGTGGCGAAAGAAGTCCTTGGAGAATCTAGAGGAAATGGGCCACCAAGTAAGGACACATCATGATGGAACGAGGAAGTAAAACAAGCGATAAAGGGCAAGCGAGAATGCTACAAATTATTGGGGAAATGTAGGAGCGACGAGAACTATGAGAAGTATAAGGAAGCTAGAAGAGATGCTAAGAAAGCGGTAAGAGACGCAAGAGCAAAGGTGAATCGAAACTTTATGATAAGTTGGATACAAAAGAAGGGAAAAGGACATCTGAGACTTGCTCGTATGAGGATAAGAGGACACGAGATATTGGGACGGTTAAATGTGGGAAGGATGTAGACCAAAGAGTTTTAGTCGGGGATAAAGAGATAAAAGATAGATGGAGTTCGTACTTTGATAACTTGTTGATAGGCGGTCGAGAGCGGGATGTTGGAGATTTAAATATCTCTTCGAGTATGGTTAATCGAGATTTTATGTGAAGAATTCGAAAGAGTGAAGTGGAAATGGCAATGAAAAAGATGAGATTGAAGAAAGCCGTTGGACCGGATGGTATACCAATTGAGGTTTGGAGATGTTTCGGGGAGAGGGAGTAGATTGGTTAACAACGCTATTTAACAAGATATGGAGAGTTAACACAATGCCGTTGGAGTGGCGGAAGAGTACTACGATCCCTTTCAGTATAAGAATAAAGGTGATGTCCAAGATTGTGCCAACTATCGGGATCAAACTAATGAGCCATACTATGAAACTTTGGGAAAGAGTGATCGCACAAAAGGCCGAGAAAAATTGTGGATATTTCGGATAACCAATTTGGGTTTATGCCGGGAAGATCGACTATGGAGGCAATATATCTTATGAGACAAACCAATGGAGAAATATCGGGATCAAAAGAAAGATTTGCATATGGTTTTCATTGATTTGGAGAAGGCATATGATAAAGTGCCAAGAGAGGTACTTTGGTGGGCATTAGCAAAGAAGGGTGTTTCAAAGAAATATATTGATATTATCAAGGACATGTATAATGGAGTTAGTACTTGTGTACGAGACTAGTGTTGGAAAAGACGAAGAGTTCCCTATAAAGATTGGAGTGCATCAAGGTTCCGCACTTAGCCCCTTTCTTTTGCTTTGATAATGGACGAATTGACGAGGTCGATCAAGATGATATACCAAAGTGTATGTTGTTCGCGAGATGATATTGTCGATTGATGAGACAAGAGAGGGTGTTGAAAGTAAATTGGAGTTGTGGAGACACACTTTGGAATCTCGAGGTTTTCGATTAAGCGAAGCAAGGCGAATATTTGGAGTGTAAGTTTAGCGAGTTGGAAGTAGGGAGGCGGGGCGGTCACATTTGATGAAAATATTATCCAAGCTTACGAGTTTTTCGCTATCTTGGATCCATTATCCAAAAGGATGGAGAATTAGATGGAGATGTGGCTCGCTAGGATTAAAGCGGGTTGGTTGAAGTGGAAGAGTGCTACGGGGTTTCTATGTGATCGCGGCATGCCCAATAGATTAAAGGGAAAATTCTACCGCACGGCAATTAGGCGGCATTGCTTTACAGCACCGAATGTTGGGCCGTGAAACGGTGTCACGTGCATAAGATGAATGTGGCGGAGATGCGTATGCTTCGATGGATGTGCGGTCATACAAGAAATGATCGGTTGGGAATGAGGTGATCGAGAGGTAAAGTAGGAGTTGCGCCCATTGAGGATAAAATGAGGGAAAATCGTCTACGGTGGTTTGGACATGTGAGAAGGAGACCGAGTGATGCACCTGGTTAGGGAGGCCTAGAACAAAGTGGAGAAATGATAAAATGGCGAGGGTAGGGGAAGACCCAAACAAACTTGGATTAGAGTAATTGAAAATGATATGAATTTACTTGGAGTGGATGAAAGTATGGTGTTGAAGAGGCCGGCGTGGAGGGCAAAAATCCATGTGGGGGTTGATTTTTTTTTATTTTTATTTTTTATTTTTTATTTTTTATTTTTATTTTTATTTTTTATTATTATTTTTATTTTTTATTATTTTTTATTTTATTTTTATTTTTTATTTTTTATTTTTTATTTTTATTTTTTTAATTTAATTTTTTTATTTTTTATTTATTTTAATTTAATTTTTTTTTTTTTTTTTTTTTTTTTTTAATTTTTTTTTTTTTTTTTCACGATAACATATGAGGATTCATGTTAGCCGACCCCAAATTATTTTGGGACTAAGGCTTTGTTGTTGTTGTTGTTGTTGTTGCTATAGAAGGCAAAGAATAAAGGAGGTGAAATAAAATCCCGATGAAGTTGCTGTGATTTTATAAATCCTACATATTCTTCACATGCTACAGTTTTTGCAAACCCTGCACATCCTTCCGCTTTTGCAAATTCTGCACATCCTTCCGCTTTTGCACATTCTGCTGCTTTTGCAAATTCTGCACATTCTTTAGTTTTTGCACATTCTTCAACTTTTGCGAATTCTGCACGTTCTACACGTTCTGCGAATTCTCCAAACTTTGAGCGTTTTGACACATTCTGCAAATCCAAGAGAGCATGAAGAAGTTCAAGAAGATCAGCAAGATGTTCGAGAAAATCAGCAAGCAGGCTCCCCTACAAGACAACTAATAAAGGTTGCTCGACCCCTGACTGATTGGGGTAATGAAGTTCTTGAAGGAGAATATGAACAACAACTAGAGGATAGCGATGATGGTGATGACTTTGATTTTGGGACATATAAGATGGATGATTTGGAGTCACCGCGGTAATTAGGTGTATCCAAGTAGCTCTGAAACATGAACATGAAGATTGGCGACATACTTCTATTTTTCAGATGTTGGTTTGTTGCGGAACTGATGCTAAGAAGCTCATAATTGATGGTGACAGTTGCATAATGTGGTTTCAGCCTTCACGGATGAACGTCATTGGCTTCAATTAGAACCACATCCTCAGCCCTATAAAGTGACATGGATTGATAACTCAGCTATTCAGGTAACACACCGTTGTTTTATTTCTTTTCCATACAAGGGATATCAAGATTATGTGATGTGTGATGTGGTCCATATGAAGTTGCTCATATTTTGCTCCGAAGACCTTGGCTTCGTGATCGAGTTTCGATCATTGTGGATTTGCAAGTACTTAAAAAAGCTTTTTGTACAAAAAGAAGGATATAATTTTGCATCCCATGACTGATGATGAAATCAATAAACACAAAGATCCATCAAATAAATCCTCTCCGGAGATTGGATTTTCTATAGAAGGGTAATCTGGTCTTTTTGTAGTAATAGCTGGAAAAAGTTAAATTTGTTCTATAAGGAGTCTTGTTTAGTTATTTACTTAGGAGTCTTATTTATATGTAGAGTCCAGATCCATAAATGATTAGGTTGAGTTTAGGATTTAGTTTCCTTTTTAATTAAGGAATTAGTTTTCATTTTTAGAGGTTTAGGAATTACTCAGTTTATAAAAGCTTTTAATACCTTTAGATTTTTGGAGAGAATTAATAAATAAGAATTTCTTAGCAGCGAATAGGTACTTTGTGTTGAATCTGCGTGATTCAAGTCCTGGGTGCGCTCAAGAAACCCAGGTGTGAGGCCTACGGTTGCCTCTACGGTTGCCTCGGCGTGACGCCTACGGTTGCCTCGGCGTGACGCCTACGGTTGCCTCGGTGTGAAGCCCGTTTTTATTTTCTTTTTTCTTGCTACTTTATAAACAGAATCTGTGTTCGATAACCAGGTTCAGTTAATTCGCTTTCATTCTGCATGAGAAGCTGAATAAAATGGAGCAATGTCAGTGGTCAGAACTTCCTCTTATGCTTCGTGATTGCTGTGTTATTTTTCTTTCATTTTCAACATAGGCCAAGAAACTTTTCTCCAGGATCTTGTATGTATTGAGTTTGATATGTTTTTTGTTGTATACACATTTCTTCTATTTTCTTTTGGATTGGCCTTTTATTGTGATTTAACTGCTAGACTGTAGGATTTGTCATCATCTGTTGAATTTTTTAGCTGTTAAAAAGAATACAATGCTTGTATGATTACAGTTCTGTTATCTCATTTTCTTTTTCTTTTTCTTTTTTGGGTGAAATATCGTGTCTCCTTAATATTTGAAAAGAACCACTAGATCGTTTATAAAAATTGTGCCTTGAATCTCCTCTCATTTTCCATGGAAATTAATATGTAATACCTTATTAGCAAAATTTCACATATCTTCATCCAATGCAGATCGATAAGCCTTTGCAGCGACATGGTGGCAGACTTGAGCATAATGAGACATACTGTGGCTCATGCTTTGGCGCAGAGTCGGTAAATCCCCAACTCTTTTACTATTTGCTTCTTAACTTTCTAACTTTGATAAGTAGAGTCAGCAAGCCCTTCTGTAAATAGGCACCAAACAGATTATGGGGATTTCACGTAACTCAAATACAAACTTTTCGTAAGCATTTTTTATCCTCCTTTCAAAAATTCGGCATCTGTGTTTTTGTCTTTTATTGAACTAGTTAGTAACCCGTCAGTATTCAATGGGACATAATAAAACCAATTAATTAAAGATTATAATTAATAGTTGTTTGGATAACTTTGTCCTTATAATGTGTAAGTACAAAAAAACCAAACCTATGATACTCGGACTCGTACCATCTGACACGGGTACGGATTTGAGTGTCAAATCCTCCAAAATTTTAAGATTTTACACCAAATTTAGTGTAAAATACCCACACCCATACTACACCCACACTCATGTCCTATCCTTTTGACACGGGTACTTTGGCAAAATTGAAGGGTCACAACACTCAACTAACCTACTTTTGCCCACTTGAATTATTGATAGTGTTTTGAACAATTATACCCTCAACACATGTGAAATGTTTACCCCTCTTTAATTGTTTCCTTAAGCGTGTAAAACCCATGTAGGAAATGGAACATTTTATGGGCATGGAGCAAGTGTTTCATTGAATAATATAAAGATAAATCTCTACAATTAACTATTTTAATTAATTTTAGCTAAAAGTAACACCTTGTCTTCTCGAAAAGTACTTAGAAGAGTCATAATTTGAAGAAACTCCATCCAGGATGCCACGTGACACATTTCAGTAAGATTAAGTATCAAAGTTGATAACTACCGGTTTAACTATTTGATTAATACCCCCTCCGTTCCACGTGAGTGGATACCAAAATATTGATCACAAGAATTAAGAAAAAGTAGGAAAGTGAATTAGTGGGAGAGGTGTTTGTGAGTAGAAAAATAAAATAAAAGAGAATGAGTGGGAGGAATAGTAAATTGATTGGTGTTGTGAGTATAAAACTATAAAATAAAGTAGGGGAGAGAATGAGTGGGAGGAATATCGTAGAAACTTTGTCATTTTGGGCAGTATCCACTGAGGTGGGACGAACAACAAAGGAAATAAGTATACACTCACGCGAGACGGAGGGAGTATATAGTTAAAACATATATTATTTTATTCCTTACTTCGTCTGTTCCATAATAAATGTCCCACATTCTTTTTAATATGCATCAACGTAAATGTTGCATTTCCAAATAAGGAAATAATCATAGTGCAGATGTAAGCAATAAACAAATAACTAAGATATTTTTTAATACAATTGACAAGCAAATGCCATATTTATTTTGGGATAAAGGGAGTATTAATTTTATATAAGATATTTTCTTGCACCCTAAAAAAAAATTATAGCATTTAAAAATTCAATTTTTTATAAATCATGCTTTATTATTTGTATCTTACTAAAATTAAACTACAGTTATTGCTCCTTTAAAAAATATGATCTTTTTAGATTTATGATGTAAAATAAAATAAGAATAGTAGCCATATTATGATGCAGATTTTAATAAATAAGATTATACTAAAGCTTTAATATAATTATCATATATTATGGTAGTGAATAAATTAAATTATAATCAAAGGTTTTTGTTTAAATAATTTCCTAAGTTTAACTTAATATTGAAATGAAAGATTTTGGATTAAGTTAACATCAGGCTAAATGAGGACAAATAGCTCATGTTATTTAGATCCAGGTCGTTTCATGTTTACGATAACTTGGCAATACACCAATGATTTTTAATATTGTTAAAAGTTTTCTAATGATATCTTATTTTGTAAAAAAAAAATATATATAATTATCCGATTACAATTTAATAATTAATGGAGTCTAATTTTTATTAAACCTCTTTTATCATTGTCTCACCAAATTGTTTTTTAAAGGAAAAATATATCATTATCTGATAGTTTTTAAACTATTATTTTACTAAACTATATATATATTTTTTTTTTTGGTTTTTTACCAATAAATCCCTGAGATAGGATGGGATTTACCAATTAAAACAACATTTTTCCCTTTTTAACTTGGGAAGGATTCCTGGATTAAAATCAAAACCTCCTAAACCCCTTTATAATAATTATAAATGACAAAACTATCGCCACCTACCCAAACCCTTATCCCACCTATCCAAACCCTTATACTCCCTCCGTCCCATAAAATGTTACCCATTTATTGTTCCGTCCCATAAAAGGTTACCCATTTACTGTTCTGTGCGGAAAATAAGGAATAATGTTATTAAAGTAGGAGTTGTGAGTGGGTAGGAGAGAGAAAGTGGGGTAGAGAATAGTAAGTGGATAGTTGTTGTGAGTATGACAAGAGGGTTCCATGAATAAAGAAGTATTAAAAAGTTTCTTTTTTAGGAAAGTGTGACTTTTAAGTGGGACGCCCTAAATGACAAAGTGGGTAAGGTTTTATGGGACGGAGGGAGTATGCACTTTCTCTCTTACCTCCACCCAAACCTTTACCAACACTCACTTTCTCTCTCTATTCGTAAATCTATCTCTCTCTCTCTCTCTCTCTCTCTTTCGGTCCCTTCCCTACCATCTGCTTTTTTCTCGACCTCCACCTGCAAATCTTTGCTGACCGGTATCATGGTAATCCTTTCTATCTCTCTAATCTGATCCTGAAATCTTCGCTGAACCTTAATTGTTTTCTTCCATATCTAACTCTAGATTCTAGTCATATATTTGTTGACGTCTCATGAGGATAACATAATCCATTAGAGAATTTGTCAATTGAAGGCACAAGTATCAATCACTACCAATCCCGTTTGCAGATCCGTTTTTAATTTTGCATATATATGACCAAGAAGGTTAAAGAAAAGTATAACTGTTGGCGGCTCTTGGGATGAAACTTGTTTCTAGGACGGAAGTACCCATCATTGAAGGTGTAAAGTTTTCTTGAAAGAAAAGCAGAATAGCGGAATCCTTGTTTTGATCTTCAAATTAAGTTAAGCCGACCAGTGTTGGTGATATAAAAAACTGCAGTTGAAAACTTGAAACTGATTTCAGGTGGCAAAGGAAATTGGGAGAGTGTTCTTGGTGTGATCAGTATCTTATCACAAGCTATGCTCTAGTGTTTGTTAATTTAATTGTTTGGTACGGGAATAGCAAATCCCAGTGTAGTTATATCTAACTAGTATAACACCCGTGCGTTAAACGCACGGTCAAAAAACTTTGTCAAATTACAATAACTAAATTAAAAATCATTATAACCGTAAATATTGTTGTAGTTTTTTTTTTTTTTTTTTTTAATGAAGGCATATTATAAAAATGTACATTATTGCATTAATATTTAATAATAAAACTAACAAATTTTGATTAAGATAAAGTCTTGACTAAATAATTTAGCACAACCTGACCCATTACAAATACCATACACATATTTCGGCCCAATTGTTCCCAATACAAAGTCAATGTCAACCATTACAATGACCATACAGTTTGTTTAAAAGGTTGTATATTTCTCTAGAAAAAGGCTTAACCTGTATAACATGATTCTTGAAGCTAACATTCTCCTTTTCCTTTCTGGTTCTATACTCAACATAAAGAACACTAATGAGATAAGCAGTCCAGCTACCAAGCAAACCATAGAAGACCTGTAGCATTATCCCTGAATTTTTTTTTTTGCATAAGATAATTGGTCTCTGTAAGAATATATTAAGAAACACCGTAAGTAACAAAAAGAGCAAGCCTAAAAGGAATGTAAAAGCAAGAAGCATCAGGACTTCATTTATTTCCGAATTTAAAAAAATAATAATGCCACATTGGGGCTCAAGTTCAAACGTTGAAGCCTTCAGCCCGAAGGCATATACGATGAGCCTCAATCCACTTAGAACAAGCATCTTCACCATGCTCCACAATGCATTCATCTCTCAACTTCTTAGTGTCTGGGCATGCACAACATATTTTCTTCTTTGGCTTTGTCTCCATTCCTGCAGATGGTTGGTCTTTCGATGACTTTGACAAAGTTAAGGCAGATGAAAATTTCTGTGTTGTTGATAACCCGTCCATCGTTAACAGTCCAGAGTCTTACCGAGGAGGTCGCCGGCAGTAAGGGAGTCAGCGAGCCGTTGGACACAGTCGGGGTTTGGGTTTGGGTTAGGGTTAGATGTGAAAATCCGAAAGAGGAAGAAAAGACTGTTCAAATTCGGCTAAAGAAAGAGACAACTTGACTCACTGGAGCCATTAGATCTAGGTGTTACCCAATTGAAGGGATGACACCGGGGAAAGGAGAGTATTATCCCTGAAAGCATGCCCAATTGAGAGAAAGCGTATGGCAAAGTCAGCAGAACCTGTGCCACCTGATAATTAAAAAAAAAAAAAAACTATCAAAGATTGAATTTTTTGCAAGAAAAAGAAAACCCAGATAAAATTTGAATTATTTTCTTGTGGGTGTTTAGGTAATTTACCTGATTTGATGCACAGCTGAACAACCAAGCATCATAAACAGAGCCACCATGCCAAAGAAAGCTTTTGAAGCTAGACATTGACTGATCTGCCCCCAATTCCTCTCTGACATCTTCTTGATCGCCAACCCCTTTCTTCATTTCCACAGCCACTATGGCCTCTTCTGCTTGTGTACTCGGAACCATTTTTGCTTATTTCCCCCTTTCCTAGGCTTGTTTAGAGAGAGAAAATGGGTATAGGCTTATTTAGAGAGATAAAGTAAAAGAATTATAAATGTTGTTTTTGGATTGATGAGCTTTTAATTGACAGGGTAATTTTGGAGAGAGGGGAAGAGGAGGAGGCTCTATGGAAATGGCTTGTTTGTGGAGAGAGAGAGAGAGAAGGGGGATAAAGTAGATAGAGGGTAGTTTGGTCTATTTTACAGCAAATCAACTATCTAGAAGCTTCTTTAAAAGAGCGGGAAAATGAAGTGTTAAAATCACTTCAGCCATTATATATTAATAGATTCCTGATTAGTAAAAAATAGTTTTTTTTCTAAGAGCTTAATTAATTGCCGAGATTGTAACTTTTACAAGATTGAAAGTTGAGACAAATTAGGAATTTAGTGGGATCCACGGCTCATCCATCTCCATCTCGTCAAAAGTGAAAATGTGGTCAAACGCTCATCCATCCCTCCAAAAAGTGAAAATATGGCCAAATCTTAACCTTCCATCAACCTCGCAAAAAATGAACAAGAAAATGTGATCAAATTTCAACCTTCGGGTCGAAACTTCGAAGGCAATTATTTCATTTCCATTCATTTTCATCTATCATTTTTAAAATTGAAGAAATATCTTTTCATGTAGGGTCAGGGGAGTAGGACCACATAAAAATGTAATCTACCATCTTTGTAGAGGGGTGGTGGAAAAACCACAGAAGAAAGAGTATTAAATTGGAAAGTGGCCATAGTCACATATTTATATTTAAGAAAACAATAGAAATAATGTTTGAGGAAATCATGATATTCCTCATTATGTCTACATGGGAGGATCTCCCCCCACCCCATCCCACCCCACCCCAGATGGGTTAGGTCCAAATAGTTTACATATTAATGGATATGGGAAATCAGCCACGAGATATGGATATACTTCCTTCGTCCTGATTGATGTAAGATTGATTACCTGTCTTCAAAAGTAGGTGATCAAACTAGGTAGAGGTTGTGAAAAATTGATAGATAAATATCTCAGTTTTACACAACTGTGAAATTAAACAACTGTGAAATACACAACTGTTAAATCAATTGAGTAATGATTTTACAAGTGAAAAATGAAAAATGACACAACCGTGTAATTACACAACTGTGAAATCAATTGAGAAACTATTCAACAAGTGAAAAATGAAAGAATGATACAATTGTGAAATCACACAACTATGTAATCATACAACCGTTAAATCAAGTGAAATGATTTTACACGCGAAAAATGAAAAATGACACCTATGAAATCACGCAATTGTGTAATCATACAACTGGGAAATTACACAATGGTGTAATCATACAACTGTGAAATCTTGAGAAATGATGTTACAAGTAAAAAATGAAAAATGACACAAATGTATAATCATATAACTATGAAATCATACAGCTGTATAGTTATACAATTGTGAAATCATTGGGAAATGAAAAAACGATTTTTTTTCAAATTTTTACAAGTGAAAAATGAAATTCTTATTTTAAAATTTTGAATCATATCTTGAATGTACTTGTTTGATTCATTTTGACGATATGATTAATAAGGTGGTTTCAGATTATTTTTTCGATTTCTAGATTTTAAGATATTGCATTTTAAAATTTTGAGGGGAAGTTAATTTATTATAATTGTGAAATCAAATAAATGTGAAAAAATGATACAACAATTATTGACGAGATTTGAAAATGTCGGTCCTTAAAGGTAGTATTCATTTGGCTAAAGGACTTATTGGTCAAAGCCTCTTTTTTTTTTCTTGAACAAAGAGTACATTTTGAAAAAATAAAAATAGACATTCATATTAAGGTAGTAGAAGTATTATACAAAGTGACACAATATATAACTAAATTTGATAACACAACGAAGCTGATTCATTTAAGACTTTACGCTCATATTGGTCAGCTAACTCCTTTGAGACCTACTCCAACCACTACATGTCATCTTCTCCATGTAAACTTCTTCAAATAAAAAAAGGGCAAACTCCGTTTTCATCCATCGTACTTTCAAGCATGTTTTACTTATACCATTATACTTTCTTTTTTTTTTTTCGTAAAAACCATTGCACTTCGGAAAATATATCATTTTAGCCCAATACCCGTCCCAAATCCGTGACTAATCCGTACTAATCCCTTCCTCAATCAACGATTTTGGAGTTAAAAATGGTATATTTTCCAAAGTACAATGATTTTTATTAAAGAAAAAAAGTGAAATGACTTGAAAGTAGAATGGATAAAAACGAGGTTTGGCCACTAAAAAAACCTTGTTGTCTGCACCAAAACCACGCCTACACCTTTCAACAATTTCTCTTCACTTATATACTGTTGCTACATCCTAATTCTCATTTACGCACATGGAATAAATGGAGGCTCTTCAAATTGATCTCCTGGAATGATGTTATCCAAGCATTAGTCATGGAATGATGTTATCCAAAAATTATTGTATACTTAAGTAATAAACTATACTAACTACGCCAAAAGCTAACCAACGTGTTAAATAAACGTAGTTAAGATCAATTTTGTATCATTGATGAAAAATTATATTTAAGTTTGCCTCACAACTTGTGGAATACTTCTTAATACACCCCATTGGTCATTGTATCATGTGTCTCACCATCCTTTTTACAAATAAGAACTTTGAGTCCCTTCTTGCTAGTGACTCTAGACCGTGAATTTCGTCAAATCCGACGTACTCATGATCATTTTTGGAATGAACACTTTCATCCCAACATTATTTCCAAAAATTATTCTTTCATCGACTACGTGCTTCCCTAGATTGATGATAATCAGTCCAGTTCCATTGCATAACTCTGAAGCTTGATCGATATTCCTGAGCAACATGACAAGACACCCAACTTTCAGCCTGATAATGTGATTTGGCAATCCTGAACATTTTATTGTATTAAGAAACTCAACAGAAAAACATCCTCGTGATCAACAATATCAGTGTCCTCCTTGATGATGCTATCCGAACTGATGATGCTATCCGAACTGAACTCATATACTCTACTTCTTCGGCCGATAACACATCAAATAATCATTATCAACTATATGGATGGTTGGTGCAAAAACAACTATCTTAAAAAAAATCCATCAACATGGATATTGTGCAATATATTTATCCAGTAATGTATTACAACGTGATTTACACAATACACCCGATGAAGATGTAGAGTACTTCCTTCGTCCCAGTTAAGCTTCACCAATTACCCAAAAGGGCGTCCCGTTACAAGCTTCACCTTTCCTAAAATGGAAAATATTCTATTATACCCACTAACTTTTCTCTCTTGCACATTTAGATTATGGGTCCCACTTATCATATCCACTCACTTCTTCCCTCTCACAACCCTTCTCCCACTCCCATTATTTTTGAATATATATATTGCTTTCTTAATTTGCGTGTTTCACCAAAAGGGTGAAGCTTAACCCGGGACGGAGGGAGTATATGAGTTCCGATAACATTAGCAAGAAGGACGATGATATTGCTAGTCACAAAGATGTTTTTTCTGTTGAGTTTTTTAATGCAATAAAACGCTCAGGATTGTCGCATCACTTCATCAGGCTAAAAGTTGGGTATATGGTCATGCTGCTCGGGAATATCGATCGAGCTTCCGATTTATGCAATGAAACTAGATTGATTGTCATCAATCTAGGGAAGCACGTAATCGATGCAAGAATGATTTATGGAAAGAATGCTGGAATGATCACGAGCTCATCAGATTTAACGAAATTCTCGTGTCCGACATATTTTTTTTCTACCCCACTTTCTCTCTCCTACCCCATTATCCACACTCACAACACCTTAATATCATATACTCCTTAATTCCCGTGTCCGACATATTTTTTTTTTGCAATTTCAAATGGCACCGAGGGAGTATTTCATAAGTTGTGAAGTAATCTTGAATATAAATTTTTATTACATGATGCAAAATTTATCTTAACTACGTTCATTAGCTTTTAGCGTAGTTTGTATAGTCTATTACTTAAGTATTCAATTATTTTTATTACTAAAAGTATTATGTTTAATATTTTCAGGTTGTGGATTGGTGATACAATTTGAACAAACCAAGTCATTAATATGCTTCAGATTTGTAGTAATCAACTGATTTATTGTAACATGATCTACTTTTCAAAGATTATAACTTTTTATTTATTAATTTTATACGCATTTTAAGTTTTATCCTCAATTGCATTTTTTACTAAAAAAATTTGCTAGGCATCATTTATGTGTGTGCGTGTAAGAAATTTTAAAACTGGAGATGGACTTGAGCCAACTCAATTTGGGATAAGCTTTGAACTTAATTGGTTATTCATCCACGACATTTCTCAATACTTATGAATATTTACTTGGACCATATTGTCCAAGATTCTAGCCCAATTAATTTTAGATGCGCCTACTTGATAAGTCAACATGTAACATAAATTTGGGCAGTTAGAAATGATAATTAAGTAAGCGTTATTATTTCCCTTGTCGCGTCGAAAATTCATACCCCAACAGTTTCCCTGTCAATTTTATAGCACCATTTGTTCTATAGCAAAAGATCTGCGCTATTAATAACTTCACTTTGCTGAATTTTCCTCGCAATTTCTAGTAGCCTTTGCTACTCTATTTTGGTTTTCCGTACCAATGATGTATATCACAAACCATCCAGGACTGACACTCCGTGGAGAAGATTTTTTTCTATCATTCTAAGGTCTGTTTGAAAGAATTTTTATAGAATTTTTTTGGCTTTCGGTGTGTCTGGTCACTTAACTTGAGGTTGGATCTTTCTTACGGGCCCTGTGAAGTCAGAATGCTGAGGTACTTATTATGTTGCGTAATAGAAGTACATTGGTTTATGGGGGGTGAAAACAAGCTATAGTCTAGATTGTTCTTTGGGCTACACTGCAAGAGATTCAATGGGATCCTTGAAATATCTATCTTGAATCTTGATAATCATTGTTACCTTAGAAACCTCCCCCCACCGCTCCAACTCCCACTGTCCTACAAAAGAGTCGTGTTGTTCATTGAACGCTTTTTAAGAATGTAACTTGCTTGTACCTTCATGAAATTGCACAAAAATATTTTACCCCCTCCGTCCTGGAATGATGTTCTCACCTCTTAAGTTGTCAATTTGTTTGAAGTTGTCAATCTGAATGAACTTTGAGCAATAATTTCAGGTTAATTATGAAAATCTAAAAATTGTTATTGATAGTATGATGAATCAATAACAAGTTTTAAATTTTCATTAAGATTAATTACATTAACCTAAATTATCACGTTGACAACTAAAAAAAGGGGAATATCATTCCGGGACTGAGGGAGTAATTTTTTAGTGGCACAACCTTTTTCTTTTGGGGGGGGGGGAACTAAAAAGGAAAAGACAACTTTTTTTTTGAGATGGAGGGAGTATTAGACAGTGGTTGTTGGGGCATTTATTAAGAATCTTAGAGCTAAGAACTATTTGTCTGGTGGATTATATAAATGAGTTGGGCAAGTATTATATATGCTTCTTGCTGTTTTGGCCTTCTGCTCTTGCTTATTGTGATGTTTATGATTTATGTTTGAAGAAGATATAATGCAAACATCCTCAAATTTCATGATACTAATTATTTTATTTTCCTTTAACCATTCTCTTTCTTCTTTTACAGTCAGATGATGAATGCTGTAATTCATGTGACGATGTTCGTGAAGCATATCGAAGGAAAGGCTGGGGGATGACAAATCCTGAATTAATTGACCAGGTAGGCATAAAGTTAAGTACATTGTTAACATTTCCATGAGAGTAAGTTTTTGTTGAGCTGGAACAGTATTTTTAATGTCACATTTTCCTGAATTGGATTCTGTTTAGTCCTACATGTCATCCACACTGCAACTTTATGCCCCCTTGAGTTTTGGCTCAGAAGTTAGCTCTATATGAATGGCCAAAGCAAAATTAATGTATTAGGTGACAAAAACATAATAAAAAATGGTAAGATCTAACCCAGAAAAAGACAAATGGAGCAATATCTTAACAGTAAACCAGAACGATGTCCTGAACCAGGATAACTAAATATTTCTGTTTGCATATCCATGAAAATACATGAAACTTATGTTGTTTCTCGCATTCTTTCATCTAGTGTATTTGGTCAGCATGGTACATGTGTTTGGTCACTGAAAGGAATTTAATTAACATTATTGGGCATTCTATGTACTAGTTTCTGGATCGACCTAGAAATATTCATCTCAAAAAGCATCAAAGAAGATATACTGAACAAGAAAAAACTACAGAAGCTCCTGATAATCTCGTAGAGATCTAGGTACAATGGAGGATTTCAGCCAGAAGCTTTCGAGGTTTATTTTGTTTTGCCTTGTAATGCCTCTTTCCTATGAACACAATGGATCATAATTATATGTACATACCTTTTTGTAAGTACTTCTGATCTCAAGCATATGAATTGTGGGTGGAGTTTGTGGACATCCATGTTTGCGAACCAAAGCTTAACTTCGTAACTACTCAACTTCCTGCATCCCCGAGTATTACTGGATGATATGGCCTTCAGTGTTTGATGAAATCCCCTGTCTGGAACTTTTGACGAACCTCTCTCTTTTGCTGTTAAGCTTGAGCTAGTAAGGCTTTTTTTTCCTATAGTGTATCGCTTGCTGCTAGAACCTTATCTTTGTCTACATCACATGTTCCACGTTCACTCATGCTCATTTTTGAACTGGCTTAAAATCCCCTGGTTCCTGAACCAAAAACTCTACTATTAAAAGGCTGCCTTTTGTGTCAGAACAACTCCATACAATCCCCTTCTGCAATAGGCTCATCCAGAGCAACACACAGAGGCCCCTTGTGCTTTGGGCATTAGATCATGGCATGAAAAGCATCATGTTTGCTTAAACTTTCATGATTACAGGAAAATCAGTTAACTCTCTTTTGTGCCCAACCCATGCACAATTTAATGTCTTCTAATTTTCACTTAAATGTCGAAGTAATTATATTATGGATCTTTTCCGGAAGTTACATGGTTTCTCTTTGGTTCTCAGTGCAAACGAGAAGGTTACGTCCAGAAGATAAAAGATGAAGAAGGTGAAGGATGCAACATCTATGGATCCCTAGAGGTCAATAAAGTGGCTGGGAATTTCCACTTCACACCTGGTAAAAGCTTTCATCAGTCAAACATTCTGCAAGATTTGCTGGTTTTTAAAGAGGAGAGTTATAATGTAAGATACCGTCTATACTAGTAACAAGAGCTTATTCTTGCGCCGTGCTATATTTTAGCCATTGCTCCATCCCCTCTAACAATCTCTGTAGGCTTACCCTCTTCTTTTTCCCTCTCTAACTTCTGAAATTGCATTTTGTTTGATTCACACTTTTCAGATAACACACAAGATCAATAAATTAGCATTTGGAGACTACTTTCCTGGGATTGTAAATCCACTTGATGGGTAATTCCTTTTGACTCTTTGAATTGTTTAGTTCATCAAGTACACCTGATCTACATTAATGGTTTTACAAAGCAAGGCCTGAAATTAAGTCAGCTTCTCAATATTACTTTTACTCTGCTAAATTTAATATGGGAGGATGAAAGGAACTCTCTGTTATTGTGGCGCAGTTTCCTCCTTAAATTTAGTAAAGATTGAGATGGAGGAAACGGGCCCCATTATTGCACCCTTTGAACCTCATTATACTTGCTTCATTATTTTGAGCTCATTCCTTTTATTGTTCCAATGTCGTTCAGGGTGCAGTGGGTACATGAATCTCCACAAGGAATGTATCAGTACTTTGTGAAGGTTAGGGTTCTTAGGGAATATCCCCTCCCCTCCCCTCTCTTTCTCAGATTAAATTTTAAAATGATTTTTTTTTTCTAGTTAATTTTACTTACCATCTTTCCGTCCCTCGTCGATGCTTTATAAAATGTTGCTTAGCATAAGAAACATGATATTACCTTTCTCCGAGTTTTATCCAAGTCAATCACTTTGACAGGAGGTTCAATTTCTCCTTTTCAGTTCTTAAATATTGATCTGAAGATAATATATTAGACTCTTCTCAGGTCTCAGTAGATCTAGTTTGTGCCAGTTCTTGCTCTTTACCTGTCAACTAAACACTATCTTTACCTCATCTCGTGCTTTTAACTCCTCGGCCATCTTATAGGTTCTCTGACCTTACCAGATATCCTTATTCAAGATTGCCTGAATTTCAGCCAAAACTGTCTCCCGCTAATAATTATCTACGAACTCCCAGACCAATGGATGGATATTATTAGTACTCCCTCCGTCCCAAAATGACTCTACATTTTAAAGAAAAATAACACAATCACCTTAAATATGTATTATTTTCCAATTTGTACTTGCAATGTTATAAGTCTATATTGTAAGGGAACTTATGTATATTTGCTACTAAAATGGTTTAAAAGTAAACCTTTTCAAAGTGTCCCTCAAAGTTAAAAATGAACAATCATTTCGTGAAAAAGAGCATATTTTAACAAATGTATCATTTACTATACTGTTTTCCATTGTTTCGTAACTTTTGTTCCTTTCGCAACTCACATGTTTTTATTCTGGATTCCATTTATCCAGTAAATTCACTTTCTTAGTAAAATCACTCTTTGACATGAATACAACATAAACCCCAACATTTGTTACAAAGACGCTCCACTTCATATTGGAGTTATGTCATTTTACTACCTTTAAGTTCAGGAAAATAACATTTTTACCACTAAAACAGTAATTTTTACAGTTTTGACCCCCTTAAATGAAGGAAAGACTGACACTACATATTTTGGCCCCCTTTCAATAAATTCCTGGCTTCGCCACTGGCTTCAGCCAAGGAAGATATGGACTTAAGGATGTATGCCGAAGCCTAGTTTGTTGTGTTGTGCATATGAGCCATTGACGGAATTGTTTATAAGAATGAGATTGTTGAATCATCCTATCATTTCTTCCTAATTTCTGTTTGGGCAGTCATTCAGAAAGTTATAACTTGATAGCAGTATATTTATGGTAATTTTATGTTAATTGCAGGTGGTCCCAACTATTTACACTAATATTAGAGGCCATACTATTCAATCAAATCAGGTACACACCAATTTTTTTGAGATTGGATTTACCGAGTAATCTGTGTCTCAGTTGTAACATACATGGATTTTTGCATCTACAGTTCTCTGTTACAGAGCATTTCAAGAGTCCAGAAATTGGCCGTCGATCACTTCCGGGGGTCTTCTTCTTTTATGACCTTTCTCCTATTAAGGTGCGTGTCTTGTTACTCATTATTTTAGGCAGATTGGGGCACGATACATCAGCCAACACCTACACCTAGGAAGTTATAATTTTTATTTTGTTTGTAAGTGGATGGATGTCATGATGATCTCTTTATCCTGATTAGACACACTTCATGTATTTCGGGGCATCTTCTTAGAGTTTAATGGAAAAGAAAGAGTATTTTCGTGTAATGTTGACATTTGCTAATGAGAAATTATCTTAAAAATCTTTTAAAAATAAATGACAGGCTGATTAATAAACGGAAATTTGAAGTTTTACATTCTCAGTTGCGAAGCCTAACTCAAGAAAAGAGCTAATTTGTCTGATGGGTCTTCATTTTGCAGGTGACATTTAAAGAAGAACATGCATCGTTCCTACATTTTATGACCAATATTTGTGCAATAGTTGGAGGTAATACGAGTACTTATTCGATGTGCTTTTTCCCCGTTTACATCATTTAGGAGTGTCAATTAATCTCCAAGGTTACAACACAAACGAAAGCTATTAATCTCTGTTGTAAATCAGTTGATATTTAAATATTAATGGGGCATAATATAAAGAGAAAAGTAAAACATGAAGATTGTTGTGATTAAAGTCGGTGGACAGACAGACAGACAGACACACACACACCAAACCAAATAGTGGAGATAAATGTGCATATTTCTTTGAAAATCCACTGTAAGCAATAATCCTTGGCTGTAACAATGTTGTATCAGGATGAATGGTTGGTCAAATAATCTTACGAGTCTTAATTGTGTCACATAACTTGCTTTAGTTACGTCTGCAAAGACCTGACTAATTGAGTACAAATTTTTATTTTACTTTTTATTCCCTCTCCCCACTTTGAATTGAGGGATCTCTTCCCAACTGCATTTTGTTGCATGAGTTCCTTTGGCTTGTTTACTAAACAACTGTTTGTGTTTTCTATTTGGTGAAACGACACTAATTACCATTGTGTTTTATTCAGGTATCTTCACAGTAGCAGGAATAGTAGATTCTTTCATTTATCATGGTCAAAGGGCTCTAAAGAAGAAGAGACAAATAGGAAAACTCGGCTAAGCCTAAGATATTGACCTTGCGCATACATTACTGCGACAACCTGATTCACGTGGAATGCACACAGTGGAGGTGTTTATGACCGTGAAAGTTTGATTGGATCACATCAAAGATGACAAGTTTTAATTTTGAATCAGTTCCGTGACAATTTCCACCAACATAGTCATTCTTAATTTTATTTCAATTTGAACTAGATACATGTAGAGCACTCGATGTTTCAGGATCTAGGTCACGATTTTTAGAGATATTTAGTAAAGATAGTACTAATTGTTTCTCTCTTTTCTGGTCAATCGCTTCTTAGTCGAGTTTGAGTATCATCATATTCCAGTTCTATTTCTCCTCCCGGGGGAGAAAAAGGTGTTTTTCGGGCTATATAGTACGATCATTACCAGTCCACATCTATAAAATTGATAAGGAATCTATCAAGAATTTTGCAGTTGTAAAGTAGTCCTTGAATAAGAAGGTTTATTCAGTTCAAGTTCCTGTATAATTTCATCTGATGTTTCTTCTGCAATTAGCACCAAAAGGATTTCAAACAACTGTCTATTGTTATACACCAACTGCATTTCCTGTAAACAACCTCCCCACCCACCAAATAAACAGAAGATGGAAACCAAAAAGGAACTGAGCTCAAGAGAAAGTTATCTACTTCTCATAGGATCTTCCAAATCTCCCTGGTTGTTTGAGATATTCAAAAGCTTCGATTTAATGGCCTCAAATGCTGTACTCTGTCGTTCTTCATTTGTCAAACAATGTGACAGACATTGATGGATTGCCTCACTGCTGTGAGCAAAAGACGAAACGTTCTTCAAAACCTTGGGATTTCCATTTTTCAAGATAAGATTTAGGTTTGAATCAGAGGGATCATTGACATAATTCTCGAGGATTTCCATTATAGCATTGCACCAGATCGGACGGGCCAACTTAAGAAATTCATGGACGGCCACCGCCGGAAGACTCACACTTCCCAAAGCAGACTCACTATTCCCGCCTCTTCCATGGAAATCGGACCCACCGAGCTTCACAAGATCGTATGTGTCAGCCAGTTCGCTATAAGCTGTTGACCACAAATGAGAAATATTAAAGATGAATGAAAACCCTTTGGGCGTATGCTAACTAGTACTAGTAAGACAAGTTTATGTTATGTGCACATTTAGTACTCCCTCCGTCCCATAATGTTGGTCACAATTTCCATTTTTGTTTGTCCCGAAACATTTCACATTTCCTAAATTGAATGATTAAAACCAATGAATTTTCAAAACTACCCTATGATAAAATTAGGAAACGACTCAATCAAGGCATTTACCCAAGAGTAATAAGTGGAGCTCGGAAAGCAATAGAAATGAAAAAATGCTTTTAAAATCTTTGAATAGTCAAATGGGACTATCATTATCGGTTGGAGGGCGTAGTAGACAGAAATGGGGAAAAAAGGTACAATAACGCAGGGATGTAGCAATATCTCATACTCCCTCCGTCCCGTGTAAAATTTCACTTTTGCCATTTTGGCATCCCATAAAAGATTTCACTTTTTTAAAATGGGAAATAATCTTTACTATTCCTCCCATTCAATCTCTCTTCTACTTAACTTTTATACTCACAACACCAATCAACATACTATTCCCTACCCCACCTTCTCTCTCCTACCTCACTTTTCATACTAACAACAGTTACACCACTTACACATTTTCTTAATTTCCGTGTAAAACCCATTTGTGAAATCTTATATGAGATAGAGGGAGTATATTTGAAAAATTGGGGACAACTGGTAAGAAGAATGGTCAAGTATTATGCATCTTCTTCTCTAATCAAACACAGTTCTCCTGAGATTTTCTGACAGATGCATAATAAATACTCCCTTCTTACCGGTTTAATGTTCTTAGTTTGACTTGTCACGGAGATTAAGAAAAAATAAAAGTTAAGTATGAAAAGCAAAGTAGGAGAGAGAAAGTGGGTAGGGAGTTTTTGTTGTGAGAATGATAAGTGGGTCCCATTGTCCATTTTAGGTAATAAAGCAACTAAGAACCTTAAACTGGGATAGACTAAAAAGGAAAGTAAGAACCTTAAATCGGGACGGAGGGAGTACGATCTAAACACAACTTCAGCGACATAACATATCAGAAAATAAGAACAGAATATTGATTTCAGAAAGGTAAGTATCAATTATTTTATTCCTGAAATTTCATAACTTGGAATTATGACCTGACACTTGCTACAACCATTAGCACCAGACAAGATTGAATCAATAGAACAAGTTAGGCAATTGAATTTACCAGCCAGTTTTCCATCACTTCTGTAAACCTCTATTCCATGTAGGCCAGCTTCCTTCAATCTTCTGATAACTCCAACCGGATTTTTCAAAGCCCATGGATGTGCTAGCACTGACACACCCCCTGTTTCACGTATCATTTGCACTGCCTCCTCTACATCAGGCTCACTTCCACTGGAAAAAAAAAAAAAAACCGCAAGCATAAACCTTTGTACCTTTTCCAATCATTCTTAAGGGGAATACCATTAATTCTAACTAGTACAACCCCCCCCCCCCTTCTCAAAATAAATGTCGCATTTGACTTGTCAACGTTTTTAAGAAATGTGCTCTTCTTTCACATTGGTTGTACAATGATAAAACAGCACCGAGACTATTTCTTTAGTTAGAAATATGACATTTATTATGGTATGTACCAAAAAGGAAAGTGCGACTTTTATCATGAGACGGAGGGAGTAATTAATCATTTTGTACAACTTTATCTTTTTATGGGATGGCTTAGTTAATTGTTTAGTGTTTTCTGAAACTATGTTCACGAGGATTAGGTAATTCAGTAAAAGCGATTTAGACAGAACATTCTTATGACATACGTAGCATAAGCAGGTCCACCATCGAAAAGATATCGGGCGAAAGCTTGTTTCAAATTTTCCACATGGCCAGCTTCAACCATAGCTCGAGCCACGTGTACTCTTCCTGGAGCAACCCCATCACCAGCAATCTTGGCCACACTATCCCACTTAATAGGCAGCTTGAGTTTGTTCAGTTTTGAGATCATGTTCTTTGCACGAAGGTAACGTCCTTCTCTTATATCAAACAAGAATTTATCCAGTTGATGAAATTTCGCAGGCCCACAACCGCTATAGTAGGCTAGAATATGAACAGGTTCTTCTGATCCAGATTCCGTCCTGTTTAGTCAATTCTGAATGTCAGGTTCAAATTATTAAATGAAAAGAACTGAAACTTCCCGATAATTATTACTCGAGCAGCCATATTGAGCTGAAAAAGTGCATAACTATTCATTTTCATGTTGCATAAAATAATGGAGGTGCATATAAGCATCATGAAAGATGAAATGTAAGAGAATAACCTAGGATTGAAAATTGTACTGATTTCAACACCAGGGATAATCTTGATGCCATATTTATGGGCTGCTTCAAGGGCTTGAGGGATGCCAGCCATAGTATCATGATCTGTCAGAGCAAGAACTTTCACCTGTTCTGAACACATTGTTCGAATCAGTTTAAGCAACAATAAAAAGGGTTGCTTTAAATGAAGATGAGCACACTAAAGGCAAACAAGGTACTAAATTTTTCTCATAATAAGTAACCGCCACATTTTTTCCACAACCCCAATTTAGACCAGAATCATATGAGACAATTCCAAATGGCACTACAACTATGGTAAAATGAATGGTATTGGTGAAAAGAGAAGTCAGTTCAATGAAGAAAAAGAAAACACAAGGATTGTGAGACTTGCAATGGCACCTCTATACAGAAGAATAAAACTGTATCTTCATTTTCTGGGAGCTAAATTCAATTTTCAAGTTGAAGGCTCTAGCTGAGCAACCAGGCTACAAGGACTAAACTCAACCAAGAGATAGGTCTTGATATCTTGTGTATCGAGTACTAAAGCAAGACAAATGGGAAAGTGGCTACCAGATATTGAAGAAAATAAAAATTAGAGTGAACAAATTATGATATGCAGAGGCGTAATGTTTTCAGGGATATACAAAAAATGAAATCTTTTTGCACAACCTTCAAGAAAACATGTACACTAAGAATCAAATGCAAGAGGAGAATAAAAGCACTATGTTTGTACAACAACATCAGCAAGCACATATACTATTCAATATAGATTCCCATTATGAAAAGACCCATTTTCATATATGTTTAAATACTGGTAATTAATACAGGCAAAAAAATAATACTCCATCCGTCTCATAATAATAAGGTTCTAAGTTTGATTTTGCACGAGAATTAAGAAAAAGTAAATGTTGTGAAGAAAAAGTAAATGTTGTGAGTATAAGATATAAAGTAGGAGAGAAAAAGTGGGTAGGGAAGTTTTATTGTGGGAAATACAAGTGGTCTCATTGTCTAATTTAAGTAATAAAGCAAAAGAACCTTACTTACTCTGGGATAGTAAAAAGGAAAGTAAGCACTCTGGAACGGAGGGATATAATACTACCTCTGTCACTAAATGAATATCCAAAACACTTTCAATTTTAAGAGCAAATTCGATTTTTTTGTACATTCATTTTGGGACGTATTTGGGACGTAGAGAGTAATAGATACAATGAAACAGGAACAATGGTAATGGTACCTAAGTCTTACCAGAATTTTTATCTAGCCCTGAATAAAATTCAAAGAACAAAACAAGCATCTTGAAGTCACATCAGTCTCAGCAAAAATTTAACATCCAATTAAAGCAAACCCACATATAACAATCAGAATCCATGTCAAGCAAAACTATAAATGTTTTTTTTTTTTTCTAATTTTTTTTTTACCCATTTCATATAATCTATTAAAATTAAAAATATCAGCAAAATAAAAGAAGAGCAGCTTACCCCATTTTGATGGGCTTTCTCAACGAGCTTGGAAGGGGACAAGAACCCATCACTACAAATTGTATGAGAGTGGAATTCAAAGACCAATTTCTCAGAGGATTTGGTGGGATTCAATTTAACCATGAAACCATCATCAATGGAGAGAGAAGTGTTGGGATGTGGAGTCAAAACCATGGATAAAGGAATTTGAACCGCGGTAGGAGGAGTTGGTGAGATCAAGGAGGATTCTTCTGCAGCAGATTTGTTTCCTATTTTGATTAGATCTCCTCTTGCATTGGTGATTCCTTTTGGTAGTAATATTTGGAAGGACTTGTGAAGAAAGAAGATTACTTTCTTGAGTAGGAATCCTTTTATTACTAGGATTTGATTTATTGTTCCCTATAAATACATGTGATAGCCTAGAGACAAATTGTAACATCGAAAAATATTATAGTGAATATTTTGGCTTGGTAGCGCCCCCGGACGTAGTTGTTGTTGCAACGAACCGGGTTAACAATTCTTGTGTGTTCCTTTGTGTGTGATTTACTTTTCGTGTGTGTTGCATCTTATTTATTCATTCTCAAGGCTTGATCCGTTATTCCGCTGCGCAAGAACGTGATTTTCACAACAACTGGTATCAGAGCTCTTGGTTTTGTCGAATCATTGCTTGGGTTATCTTTTGCTATGGATTTCTTGGGAGCTTTGGAGGATGGTAATAAGGTGTTGATCGAAAAGTTTGATGGGACGGATTTCAATTTTTGGAAGACGCAGATCGAGGATGTTTTGTGGAACAAGGATTTGTATCTACCATTAAAAGAAAAGCCGGATGACATAGAGGAAGCAAAATTCGAAATCTTGGATCGGAAAGCGTTAGGGCTTGTTAGGCAAACGTTGACCAAGGATGTCGCGAAGAATGTTTTGGAGGCGAAGACTACCATGGAGATGTTGCAGATGTTGGCGAGCATGTACGAGGCACCATCGGCGGCGAACAAGGCTCATCTGATGAGGAAGCTGTTGAACGTAAGGATGGTGGAGGGCATGTCGGCAACAAAGCATATAAGTGAATTCAAATCTACTGAGACCCAACCGTCTTCCGTGGTCATTACTCATGACGAGGTACTAGCGTTGATTTTACTTTCTTCTTTGCCGTAAAGTTGGGATACGATCGCGATAGCGCTAACGTCTCAACAGGAAAAGTGAAGTTGAAGTTTGCGGATGTCGTTGATGTGATTCTTGGCGAAGAAATTCGTAGGAAGAGCAAGGGTGGGACATCGGGGCTAGCACTAAATATCGGTGAAAAGGGTAAGAGTGGCAAGAAGGTGATTACTTGTTACGATTGTGGGGAGAAGGGGCACTTTAGGAGAAATTGTCCGAAGCGGTCAGGCAGAGCGAAGGAATTGAATGTTGCTGAAGAGTTAGCGGATGCATTAATCTTGGGTGGGAGCAGCTTAACGGATTCGTGGGTTTTTGGATTCGGGCTCGACAAGTTTCATTCGTGCACTAGTGCGTAAAGGATGGAGCAAGACATTCCGGTGATTTTGGGGTTGTCCGTTTGGGAGACAATAATCCAGCCAAGGTCATTGGAAAGGGGGTAGTTCGGGTCAAAGCAACGGATGGGACTGCTTGCGGCTACGTGACGTGCGACATATTCCTGATTTGAAGAGGAACTTGATTTCCATAAGGCAACTTGATAAGGAGGGTTGTGTGGTGACCTTCGGTTGTGGGACATGGAAGATAAACCGCGGAGCTAGCTTGGTGGCTCGTGGCAAGGGTGGAAAATATGTTGTATACCACATGCAACATGAGTCGTTGGGGGAAACGAAGGCGAATCCCAATGATGAATGGTGGTGGCCGAGATCGCCGTGGTGGGAGAAATTTCACTAAACGGTATGTTGATAGAAAATTGGGTAATGAAGTCGGCCGACGCGAGCCAATTTGGTCAACATGGGAGCGGATCTAGAACGGTGATGCGATGGGTTGCAAAGAACACACAAAGGTTCCAAGCTTGTGATTGTGTGGGGCACGGGGATTCGCGCTGTTCAGATCGATAGTTAGCAAGCAAGTGAGCGGGGATGTGCAGGAGGATCATTTGGAATGAAGACTCGGAGCATGGTAGAACCGAATGTTGAAGCGTAGCTCGCCTTCAACTCACTTGGATAACTAGACAAGAGGCCGGGCGCTACCAACGCAATAGCCGGCCACCGAAATTTGTTTCAAGAGAGGTATCATGGATGGTTTGTCTCCAGTGGGAGATTGTTGGGATGTGGAGTCAAAACCATGGATAAAGGAATTTGAACCGCGGTAGGAGGAGTTGGTGAGATCAAGGAGGATTCTTCTGCAGCAGATTTGTTTCCTATTTTGATTAGATCTCCTCTTGCATTGGTGATTCCTTTTGGTAGTAATATTTGGAAGGACTTGTGAAGAAAGAAGATTACTTTCTTGAGTAGGAATCCTTTTATTACTAGGATTTGATTTATTGTTCCCTATAAATACATGTGATAGCCTAGAGACAAATTGTAACATCGAAAAATATTATAGTGAATATTTTGGCTTGGTAGCGCCCCCGGACGTAGTTGTTGTTGCAACGAACCGGGTTAACAATTCTTGTGTGTTCCTCTGTGTGTGATTTACTTTTCGTGTGTGTTACATCTTATTATTCCTCCTAGCTCGGTCCGTTTTCCGCTGCGCAAGAACGTGATTTTCACAACAAGAAGAAGGGTCAGATTGAGCATCCAAGAAAACCCATTCGCTGACGGATTTATGAGCGACAGTCTGGTCAAGGGTCATCCTCTTCTTGGTGCCACCCCTCTTCTTCTTCGTCATTTGGTTTTAGTACACACAGTGAGAGTGAGAGAGGGGATATATATTGAGGATTTTGGTTTAGGTTTATGAGTTGATTCGGATTTTTATAATATAGGAGTAGGTTTTACCGCAAACATATTTATGCAGTTGTTTCCACAAATTTTGTGATATCAGTTGTTATATGGTTCACTTTGGTAGAAGGTCAAATGACAAATAAATTAGGGTTCGAACAAGTTTGAGAGTCGTTTCGTTTAAATCAACATGTTGTTTACATGTCTACTTAATTAAAAATAATATTATTATTTAAGGAATAAAATGATTATTTAAAATTTTAAAAACTAAAAATAAAATTTTCACTAATATATAATTCTCTAAATATAATTTATTTTTTTCACTAAATTTTTTTTTTGAAAAGTAATTCACATAACTTTAAAAAAAAAAACCATAATACTCTAGCCTTAAAAAATCCTAAAATTATACCGCTCCCCCTTTCATGAACCCACCTTATCCTTCCTCATACGATTTTTTTCTGAAAATATTCATTTTTTAAAAAATAATTACCAAAATAATAATCCTTCCAAACTATTTTACAAAATGTCTATTTTTTTGAAACTCGCTAAATGGTATGGCGAGTTCGTTATTTGTCCGTTGAAACTCGCTAAATGGTATGACATGTGTTTTTTTTTGAATTTCCATAAATTATTCCGGCAATTAAAACTAAATAACATCATTATTGAACTCGCTATTTGATTTGGCGAGTTCAAGCGAAACAAGCTTGATCAGTTCAGCTTGTTTGACAGAAGAGAAGAAAGAAAAAGAACTAAGGAACAAAAGAGTAGAGGAAGAAGACGAATTGAAAAGATTAACCCATTTTCAAAATCCCTCGACTCAATTGATTCTTCAAAATTGATAAATAGGTTTTTATTCTCTTCTCTATATTTTCGTTTTTTGAAGGTTATAGTAAGTTGTGCTTGTATATTTAGGATTTAGGGTTGAGTTTGAATTTGTTAATTTTAGGATGTGTTTGAATGAATTTTTGGTATTTTTTTTATAAGTTTTTCCATTCATTCTATTGATTTATTATTTATTTGAACAAATGTTAGGGTTTTGTTTGTAATTGATTGATTTGTGAATATTTTCTAGAGTATGATTTATTTTTTATTAAATTTGGGATATTTTGACAAATTTAGTATATATTTGAATGAATGTTAGGTTTTTTTTTTTTTTGTATTTGATTGATTTGTGACTATTTCCTATAGTATGGTATATTTTTTGATCAAAATTTGAGGATTTTTTGACAAGGCTATATACTAAAAATAATACTTGTGTTTGTGTTGTTTTGATTAAGAGATGTATACTTTTCTTGATTCTGGGCCTTTTTGCTTCTGTGTGTTGACTTCACATCACTCCCACCGAGCTTGATATATTTGGGCAGGGCATGGGGTTTTGAGTTTATCATATCGCCGTGTTACGACCTTGCCAGATGTTATATCTCCCGTGATTCAGCAGAGATTAGCAGTGGCTGGGTTTTTGGGTGTTCATTTGATCGGGAGATTGCATTATGACTGGGCTTTGTTTGAGGCGTTGATTGAGAGATGGCGTCCGGACACATACATTCCACCTCCCTGTTGGTGAGATGACTATCACGTTAGAGGATATCGGGTTGCTTTTCGGGTTTTCGATTGATTGGTTACCTGTTATCGATTCAGATTTGTCGGTGCTTCCAGATTGGCGGAGCTTATTTGCGGAGCTTTTAGGTGTTGTCCTACCTGATGCAGCGTTTGATGGAAGCAGTCTAAAGCTTAAGTGACTTAAGAAACATTTTTCTGAGTTTGGTAGCCTTCCCTCTGATTCCCCCCAGACCTGGTTGATAGGTATATGCGTGCCTATATTTTGCTAACTTGGGTTATTTTGATGCCAGATCGTACTAACAACAAGGTGAAGCTGTTTTATCTCCCTTTATTTAAAGATATTGAGGGGATACACATGTACAGCTGGAATATTGCGTGTTTAGCCTTTTTATATAGGAAACTTTGTTGTGGCACTCACCACGAGACTAGCCGGTGTGGTGGATTTCTGAATATTCTGCAGGTTTGCTATAACATTTTAATTAAACTTTATGATGTTGTTTTCTTTTTCCTTTTTTTTTAATTTGAAATCATATATTTTGAGTAGTATTTGATATATTTATATATATTTTATTGATACAGCTTTGGGTATATGATAGGTTGCTATGTATGCAACCTATTTCTCTTATGCCAAATAAGGATCAGGGCAACCTTCCCTTTGGGTGCAAGTATACATTTATTAACGAATTTTTCATCTGAAATGTTATTGTCACCTAATACATTTTGAAAATTTTGACTTATACTTCTCCATTTATTGAATTTCAGGTGGATTGCACGGTTATCTCTGAAGTATGTTACTTTACACAACCTTTGCAACTATCGAGATCAGCCGTCAGGGAGAGGCTGTTTGGAGGGCTAGAGTCCCTCTTATCTGTTTTGAGAAGGTAGAGTGCACTACCCAGACCGTGTGTTGAGGCAGTTCGGCATTCTATAGGGGATCCCACAACCGTGTGACACTGGGGAGGAGTTGCAAAAGGTTAATCGCCGCGGGAACAGTGTCCTTTGGAGTACCGGACACCAGCGATATATAACGGTTTGGGAACAACGGCGGGATAGAGTGCTATATGGGCAGATGTGTTGGGGTTTGGGGTTACAAACACAACGGAAATCTTTATAAAACAACACAAAACCCTAAGCCTTGAATCCGTCTAGCATGAATAGATGAAGAACATGAAATAGATTTACATACCTTGAATGCGATTAAGTTTGTTGAAAACGAATCTTCAAAGCGAATCTCAAAACGAATCTCAAAAAACTGTTGATGAAGTTTTTGATCTTCTCCTTGTTCTAAACCTTGTGATGAATCAACGATTGAAAGTCTTCAAGCTTTTGGTGATAAAGTAATCACCCTCTATCGGTAATCCACACGCGAACGGACCAAGAACACTTCTTGTTGGATTGTTAGATGATCCTCGATTGTTGAATCAATATTCAACAATCAATGGTTGTTGGTAGAATGAATCTATGGATCTTGATCTTTGAATCTTAATCAAAATCAACCAATTAGTGTTTCTAAAACTCTAATTTTCATCACCTTTTACTGGGACAAAGGATTCTATTTATACTTGTTATAAATCCCTAACACTTAGGGAAAAGAGTCATTTTTACAAGCAAAAATGGGCTTCCAGCGCCGCCAGGATGAGTCGTCCCCAAGGGCACGAGTCGTGAGCACGAGTCGTCCCACAGGGGATGAGTCATCCCTAAATCCAGCAACCTGATTCATTCGTCCCTGCCTTGAGGAATAGTTGGGCCAAAACAGGGAATGAGTCATCCCCTAGGGCACGAGTCGTCCCTTGACCCCAGAATTCCACAATTTTGCCATTTTTAATCCGTTCTTTTGTGTGTGACCCTTTAGGAATTAAATTTTATATTGGTAGTGAGTTGAAACATCATCCTCACAAGACATAAGTGACTTCTAGCAAGTCATTATGTCCATCCAATTAAATATAACATCAAAGCTTGATTCCTTGATAGATCAAATGTCACAATCCCTTTGTCTATGATGTCAAATTGAATATGAGTCATGGTCCATGTCAACTCACATGTTCAATGCTTTCTTGATTCCGAATATGTTGATAATCCAAATGCATTTGATCTCTATCAAATCACTTGAGCGTGGCCACACATTTCATCAACACTATTCATCGAGGGGCCCAAGCAAATATCTCTCTCAAACAGAGAGGGACAAATCCCGTCTTGATTTATCATTCTTCCCTACAAGAACCCAATCGTGCCAACATATCCCTTATTGCTATCCTATTAAAGATAGTGTTAGACTACATCAAACACAATGTTCATCATGTGGAAGACGATGATAATCTCAGGTACAAAGGATATCAATAACACGACTATCATGAAATTTAATCATGACACATATGACTATTGACAATGTCATAAATCTCATCGGTAGGTCATGTCCAATACTTGTTCTCTAGCAAGTATCCATAAGTGTAATGTGCATCACATGCATATAATCATCTCCATGATTATCCATTACCGACTTATACTAGTTATTCATAATAACTAGGGACGCAGTTCAATATAATAAACATGTAAACATATATTGAACCAAATAAACTTTCTCTATAATAAATGATAAAGACGATTACATAGCGGTTTAAGTTATAAGTCAAACATAACTAAACGCCTAGGGCATTACACCAACAACCTCCCACTTGCACTAGGCTCCATCTATGTATCGTATACCCATGGACCTAACATGGCCATCATGCTTTGCTTGTGCGAGGGAATTTGTAAGCGGATCCCCAATGTTATCATCTATTAGTGTTAGAAATGTGTGTTGTCCCTTGTGTCACATACCAGTGTTGCCACTGGTGTTGTCACAGGTGTTGCCATTTCGATTTGACAACACTAGAATAGTTACTGTATTTTTCACAAATAAAAACGTGATAATTAATGAATATATATGTTTAATTAGCGACCAAGTAAAAGAGATATTGTTTAGCTATTCAGGGGGAGCTGAAGATAGAGGTACAAGGATGCTACAGCTTGGAGTACAAGGTGGAGAAGCCTAAGAAGACCAAGTCTTCTACAAAAAAGGAAAATGGAGCTAAAAAGGAGAAAACAAATTCAAGGCTGTTAGCTGATCATTTTGAGTAGGCTCCAAGTTTTGGAGGCCTATAAATAGCGCAATAGATCTTCATTGAAGATCATCCAATTCAGAAAACGCAAATCTGCACAAGAAATAGAATTCTGCTCTTCAGTGTTGCCATTCAGTGTTGGCAACACTCTGTCCGACACTCGAGAGTTTCATATAGATTTTCATATTTTCGTGAGGTTTTGAGTGTTCATTTTCAGAGAGAGTTCTTTATTTATTGTTCCTTGAGTTAATGATTATTTATCATTAAGGGAACTTCTTTGACCTTGTATTGAATTCATATTATTAATAGAAAGGTCTTGCCCTCATGACACCCATCAAGTTATATATTTATATAACTTGATAAAAATTATATTCTTGTGTATTGTTTTTATTCTTCCGCTGCAAATTAGATTTATTTCTATTTATTTGTGTTTTTCTAGAATTGGTATGTGTTGTTGTTAGTGTTGCCAACACTAAAGACAACACTTGTGAGTTTCGTCTCACTTTGTGAGTTTCGCCTCACTTGTTCTAAGCCATAGACAATTTCAATTGGTATTAAATCCTAGCACTTGATATACTAAGTGTTTAGATCCTTTTGTCATGGCTTATGATCCTGCCAACCCTAATCAAAAGAGATTACCGGTTTTAGACGGATCAAATTATGCTTATTGGAAGATTCGCCTACGCTCGCATATCAAATCAATTGATCTTCGAGCTTGGAGATCTATTTTAAATGGTTATTCTCTTCCATTACTTCTTCCAGATGAAGATGGTGACGTTCAAGTCAAACTTGAATCTGAATGGACTATTGAAGAAAATAATCTTGCTAGTTTCAATGAAAAGTCACTAAATGCCATCTATGAATGGGCTGACATGCATATGTTCAAGCTCATTCAAAATAGTCCCTCTGCAAAAGATGCTTGGGATACTTTACAAAGATTTTGTGAAGGAGATGGTAGTGTCCAAGAAACAAAGCTTAGAGGTCTCACTAGTAAATTTAAAAGATTAAGAATGGGTGAAAACGAACATATTACTTCTTATTTTGAAAAGTTGATTGATATTTCAAATGCTTGTCAAGTATTAGAGGAACCTTTTACAAATAAACAACTTGTTTCAAAAGCTATTCATACTCTTCCCGAACGTTTTAATATTAAAGTTTCAGCTATTGAAGAGGTCCATAATCTTTCAACTATGGACATTAACTCCTTAATGAGCATTTTGAAATTTTTTGAGATGAATCTCAATGAACAAACCGAGGCTACTAAATGCAAAAATATACCCTTAAAAGTCGAATCTTCGGACACATGTGTGGATGATGAAGATGAAGCCTTCGAGGAGTTAGATGAAAATACTAGTGTAGCTTTACTTGCAAAGAAATATAAATTCATGCTTAGGAAATTTAATAGTGTGCAGGTAAAGGCTAAATACCAATCGGTCAAAACACCTAGTTTTGTGCCAAGAAGAGGTCCTCCTCCAAATCAAAAGGATGCCCCACCTAGGCGTGCATCCTCGGAAAAGATCCGGTCCGATCCTAAATACATTGAATCCATTCAATGTCATGCTTGTTCCTGTTGGGGTCACTATGCCAATGAATGTGCTAATACATTGGGAAAGGCGGGCAAAAATATGTGGGTGTCTCTTAGTGATGGAGAGGAGGAAGGAACGGAGAAAGATGAAAAGACGGAGCAAGTGGTCATGATGGCTACGGTAGAGGAGCTGCCTTCGACAGAAAGTGTTACCTCAAGTGTTGTCCTATATTTGACAACACCTGACACAACACTTGTGACTTCTTCAGAAAGTGTTGCCCCAAGTGTCGTCCAGGAAATGGCAACACTTGACACAACACTCAGCAGGTATGATTCTTTAAATGTTATTTGCTTGCATGATTCAGTTGGTTTAAATTCAGAGGAGTCTATAGAGGATGAACATTGTAAAGATGAGCTCATTCATGAATTAAAAAACCTCTATAAGTCTCTCCTCGAGAATGGAAAAAGGAGAACATGATGGTGGTTTTCTTGAAAAAGGAAAATCATGATCTTAAAAACTCCTTGACTCGGCAGGAGGTTCAACTCAGTAGGAGAGATTTGGATCTTGATAAACTCAAGGCCAAACTCAACCTAGCCGAATACACCTTCAAAAAACTCAACACGAGTTCATCCAAATTGGATGAGATACTCAAATTGAGTAAGCCTCTGAAAGCTGATCTTGGGTTCCAAGAATCACTAGAAAATATTACCTCTTCCTTGTTTGATGTTGAAACTAAAAATTATTTTGTAAAAGAGCGTGTCAAGAAAAAGGGTAGTACTTCTAGTGAAACTTCTGATCAATCCATTGATTGTGAATACTGTCACAGACCTGGACATAAAAAATCAGATTGCTTTATTCTTCAAAAGAAAATGTCCAGTCTTCAAGTGTTGCCTCAAGTGTCGCCAAATTCTCAGGGCAACACTCACGACAATACTGGTGAACAGAAATCCATATTTTCAAAAAAGGCTTGGTTACCCAAAGAAAAACTGAAATGCTATGTTGTTTACACAACTTTAAGGACTAACGTTTCATGTGCTTGGTACTTTGATAGTGGCTGTTCACGTCATATGACGGGAACACGTTCATTCCTAACAGAGTACCAACCTATTCAAGGAGGCTCAGTGACTTATGGTGGTGGAGGCAAGAGTGAAATAATTGGAAAAGGAACCCTGGATATTGTTGGTTTTCCTCCTTTGAGAAATGTCTTGCATGTAGATGGTCTACTTGCTAATTTAATTAGCATTAGCCAATTATGTGATGACAATTTGGAGGTAAAATTCAATAAAAATACATATGAAGTGTTTGATAACACTAACTTTTGTGTTGATAACACTAACTTTTGTGTCATGACTGGAATAAGATCAAGTGATAATTGCTACCTCGTTGGTAATAAACCAATGTGCAATTTGACAAAACTTGATGATATAAGGTTATAGCATCAAAAGTTAGGTCATTCTCATTATAGGAATCTTGAGAAGATTATCAAACACAATGCCGTCAAAGGTGTTCCTAAATTAAACCTCAAAGACACCATGATGTGTGGTGACTGCCAAAAGGGTAAGCAAACTCGTGTTGCTCACAGTGTTGGACAACACAATGAGCAACACTCGGGAACAACACATTGTTTTCAGCTTCTACATATGGACTTGAGGGGTCCTATTGAGGTAGTAAGCTTGGGAGGTAAGAAGTATGTTTATGTGATAGTTGATGATTTTTCTAGGTTTACATGGGTCTATTTCTTAAGAGAAAAATCTGAAACTTTTGTTAAATTTACTCACTTAGTCTCTAAAATAAAAAACATGTTTTGTTCTCCTATTTTTCGAATAAGGTCAGATCATGGTAAAGAATTTGAAAGCATCTCCTTTTCTACTTTTTGTAGTAAAAAGGGGATACACCATGAATTTTCAGCACCCAAAACACCACAACAAAATGGTATTGCTGAAAGGAAAAATAGGACTTTGTTGGAGATGGCTCGTGTTATGCTAATTTCTAGAAGTATTTTCAAAGGTTTTTGGGCCGAAGCATTAAACACATCATGTCACACTACGAATAGAGTTTTCTTAAGACCCGGTACAACTATGACAACCTATGAGATTTTAAATAGAAAGAAACCTACGATTCACTATTTTCACGTGTTTGGGTGTTTGTGCTACATTTTAAATGACCGGGAATACTTAGGAAAACTAGATTCCAAGAGTGACAAAGTCATCTTTCTTGGCTACTCTCAAAACAGTCATGCTTATCGAGTCTATAATCTGAGGTTAAAAGTGATTCAAAAATCGGTAAATATTGAATTTAACGATTACTTGCGTGCCACAAGAGAACCAGCTGAAGATATACCTCTGACCTTGCTAGAAGAAGTCGAACAGAGGGCTGGAACAGAAACTGGTTCGACCAGTACAGCCACAGATTCAAGTGTTGCCCCGAGTGTTGCCCCTGAAACGGCAACACCTGAGGCAACACAGGAGAACAAAATAGTGGCTGGAAATTTTGAGAGTAGTGACTCAGAAGAAGATGATGTATTGGTGTATCATCAAGGCAGGAGAGATCCCCAACTCGAATTAGAAATTATCATCCCATTACTCAGGTAATTGGTGATGTTAATGAAGGGGTTCGAACAAGAAATAAGAAGCCAGTTGACTACAGAGATATGGTTAGGTATGTGTGTATGTCATCCACATACTCCAAGGTAAAACACTCCTGTTTCGTTTCCTCTCTTGAACCAAAAAATGTGATTGAGGCTTTAAATGATAATTTCTGGATACAAGCTATGCAAGAAGAGCTTGAATAATTTACCCGTAACGAGGTTTGGTGTTTAGTTTCACATTCTTTATATACAAATATTATTGGAACTAAATGGATTTTCAAAAACAAATCTGATGAATTGGGTAATATTGTTCGTAATAAAGCTCGTCTTGTGGCTCAAGGATATACACGAGTGAAAGGAATCGACTTTGACGAGACCTTTGCACCTGTGGCTAGAATTGAGTCTATAAGACTTCTTCTTGCTATAACTTGCTATCTTAAAATCACATTGCACCAAATAGATGTTAAAGCGGCTTTCTTGAATGGGTACTTAGATAAAGATATTTATGTTGAGCAACCAAAAGGGTTTGAAGACCCATTCCACCCAGATCATGTATACAGACTTGATAAAGCCTTATATGACTTGAAACAAGCTCCTCATGCATGGTATGGGCATCTAACAAGTTTCCTTCTTGAATATGGATTTGTTAGAGGAGAAGCCGATAGGAAATTATTTATTCTTAGGGAAAATAAAGAGCTTGTCATTGCTCAGATCTATGTTGATGATATAGTTTATGGCTCCACATCTAAAACCTGTTTACAAAATTTTGTGGAAGCTATGACATCAACTTTCGAGATGAGCATGATAGGTGAACTTAATTATTTCCTAGGATTGCAGGTGAAACAGTCAGATGATGGAATCTTTATCTCTCAGAGCAAGTATGCTAAGAGTCTGGTGAAAAGGTTTGGATTGAAGAGTGCCAAGAGCTCAAAAATACCTATGAGATCATCTCTTAAGGTAACCAAAGATCAGGCAGGGGAGGATGTTGACCCAACTCTGTATAGATCCATGATAGGTAGCCTTCTTTATCTTACTGCCAGTCGTCCCGATATTATGTTCAGCGTAGGTGTGTGTGCTAGATATCAGTCTGCTCCTAAAATTTCTCACCTAAATGTTGTCAAGAAAATCATTAAGTATGTGTCCGGGACAAGTGAATTAGGGATCTGGTTCACCAAAGACACTAATACCAACTTGGTTGGTTTTAGTGACTCTGATTGGGCAGGGGATATAGATGACAGAAAGAGCACTAGTTGTGATGATGTCGCCCGATTTTCAATTTTGAAAAATCAAACGGAGTCGCCACGCCATTTTTAGTTTAAGGGCCAAAACTTTGAAAAATGCCCAAAATTGAGAGATTTAAGTTCGGAGGTCACGTTACATTCTGGGAAGAACGTTAGGGTTCACCCGGAATGCCTCGTAAAACGAGTCTTCCTAATTTAAAACCATTTGTATGTGTGTGTGTGTGTGTTTGTTTCTTTGGTTAAAATAAATGCAAACTGAGAAAACTAAAAATTGAGAACTCTTTGTAAGACATTAAAAAAGTCCCATGATTTTTGGTATGATTTTAGGGTTGAGTTTTGGTACTCAAAAGACTCCTTGAAGTTGAAAGTCAATTCTGCCAGAATGAAAAAGACAGTGGACACTTGATTTTAAAATGAATTTAAGAGTTTTAAAAATTCAGAATCTGGGGAAAGTCAGAGAATTAAAGTTATTTCAAAACATCTTAAATAGGGTTACTGCAAAAGATTTTTATAATTGGAGATGATTTGATGGACCAAAACTATCTGGAAATCACAGATGTGAAATCTGGATTTCCAGAGACTGCTAAACTGACCTTTGAAAAATAATTTGGAAAAGGCAGTTAGACTCACGTAAAAAATAAAGTAAAAATATGTATGGAATCCTATGGATGTTGGCTACAGAAAGTATTTTGTAGTCAACACCAAATTCCAAGTTTTACTGTGTCCAAAAAATAGGAAAATGGACTGAGGTCACAGAAAAATGCTACTGGACAGCAACATATTCTTGAAGGAAAATGTGATTTTAAGGGTTTCGCATCTATTTTCACCCCATTTTCATCCCTAGACTTGATTGGTGATTCATTGCTTTGTATCATATCAAGTCATCCTTGGGGTATTAATGGAGGTTTAGAGCAAAATGGGAGAGGGAGTTTATAAAAAAAAAGGTTTTTTAAGAAGAGAAATTAACTAAGAGGAAAGAAAGTTAAACCCTAAGATGATCATCATGGGGACTTAACCCCAAAGATGACCATCTTAGGTCAAACTAACAACAAAATGAGGTAAAGATTTAAGCTTAAGACAAGTAAATTGAAGACAAGAACAAAGAAAGTAAATAGAACTTTAAACAAGCAAATTAAGACAAAAATGTAAATCAAGACATGAAATTAAAGAGTATTTTAGGATTTTTAAAGAAGGAGGGTTTACCAATGATGGTTAAGCCCAATCTTCTTGTTAATTTTGTGTTTGTCTTGAATAGATTCAAGACTTAAGTGTGTTTAGTGTTTGTTAATAGAGTTGGTCAAAGAGAAAACAAGTAGATAACACTTAAGTCCTCTATGTTTTCTCTCTAATCCTCCTCTTTAGTGTTGATTTAAGCTTGAGCTTGTGTGTTTAAGAGAGTTTTGAGAGTGTTTAGTGAGTGAGATCTGGGAAAATGAACAAGAGAAAAAGGTGGCAATTAAGAAATTCCCACTGTTTTCTCTAATATTTTCGCCAGAATGCTAATGTGAGTGAATTGTGTTGTTCTGAAAATGAGGCTGAGGGGCTCTATTTATAGGCCACTGGAGGGAAAAATGGTCCGACGGATTTTTCATTATCATCCGCGCAGATCCCTCTGATGGCGTGCACTGTTCATTTATTGCTGCTGCAAGCTTTGGACAGGAGGAAAACATTGTTCAAACACTCAACCTGCTGTTATTTACAGATTGCTGTTTTCGAATTTTTACCCTTTGTGAGATTCCTTACCTTGTTTAACTCCAAATAGCAATCCCCAACTTACCTTTGCTTTGTTAGAAAAGTTAGGGTTTGTTAGAAAAGTTAAGGTTTAGGTTAAGGATGTTAGGGTTTGGTGAGGTGTGTGAAGGCTTTTGTTAGTTTTCTAACGAAAATACTAACAACTCAAATTGGAGCACTTACAGTAGCCCCTCGGCGACGGCGCTTTCGAAGGAAGCGGGGTCGTCGATAAGAGTAAGGCTCCATATTTGACAAGATGGGGAAAGGGGTGACCAAAGTGGTCGAGTGGCTGAACCTATTTAATAGGCTACCTACGTATCCTTTGAGGAATCAAGCCGGTCGTAGTTCGTGTATTTTGACCCTAGAGGGACTATTTTAGGGAAGTCGCCCTAAGATTTGACTATTTTTGGGAAGTCGCCCTAAGGTTTGACTATTTTTGGGAAGTCGCCCTAAGATTTGACTATTTTTGGGAAGTCGCCCTAAGATTTGACTATTTTTGGAAAGTCGCCCTAAGATTTGACTATTTTTGGGAAGTCGCCCTATGATTTCGGTTTGTCGAATTAGGGGATGATTGTTGTGTGTCGAAATCGAAGTGATAGCGTTTCAGGTGCCTTAAACCTTAATGATGCCGTTTTAGGTGCCTCGAACCTTGATGATGGCATTTTAGGTGCCTCAAACCCTAATGATGGAATTTTAGGTGACTCGAACCTTGATGATGGCATTTTAGGTGCGTCAAACCTTAAGAATGGCGTTTTAGGTGCCTCAAACCTTGACAAATGGTGATCTTCGATGTTCGTATCCTTTCGTTGGGGACGGACTCTGAGGGGATAGACAGTCTTTTGGTGGACTTCATTTGAAGGGATCGGTCTTACGTTTGCTGCCGGAGGTGAAAACGAGGAAAGAGACGGAATTCCGTTGACTTTCGTCAGGGATGAACCTAAGTTGAGGTTTAGTTCCGAAGTATGAACCTAAATGAGAACTCAGTTCAGGAGTATGAACCTAAGTTTGAGATTTAGTTTAGGAGTATGAACCTAAATGGGGGCTTAGTTCAGGAGTATGAACCTAAGTTTGAGATTTAGTTCAGGAGTATGAACCTAAATGGGGGCTTAGTTCAGGAGTATGAACCTAAGTTTGAGATTTAGTTCAGGAGTATGAACCTAAATGGAGACTTAGTTCAGGGGTATGAACCTAAGTGGGGACCTAAGTGGGGACCTGGTTCAGGAGTATGAACCTAAGCTGAGGTTTCGTACCTGAGGGAGACTATTTGAAGGTGTTCTCGCTGGGGAAGATTCGGGCTTACGAGAACTATCGGGGAAAAGGGTGACCGTGTTGGTCAAGTGGCTGGACCTATGGTAGGCTACCTACGTATCCGAATGGGAATCAAGCCTGTACATAGTGGCGATAACGAGAGGCCACGGGCTTTGTACCCAAGATTGACTGTTCTTAGGGGAGTCACCCCAGGTTTAACTGTATTTGGGAGTCACCCGAGGATTGACTGTCTTTAGGTGTCACCCGAGGTTTGACTGTATTTGGGAGTCACCCGAGGATTGACTGTTTTTGGGAGTCACCCGAGGATTGACTGTTTTTGGGAGTCACCCGAGGATTTGACTGTTATCTGGGAGTCACCCGAGGTTTGATGATAATGTTCTTTAGAAAAGTAGTTGACTAAGATATGCTTTCATACCTGTGCTGTGCTTACCTGTAGCTGCCGGAAGGACTGAGGCTACGGCTGATGGTGATGAAGAGTTGTTGGATTGCCGTTCGCGGGGCGGTCTTTGTTGGCGATTTGCTGCATTTGTTAGTAGAGAGGAAGATGCATATATGACATTCATGATGACAGATGCATGCATAGGACCAAAATGATTATGAGAGTATCACTGCATATGTTCGCGAGATGATGCATTTACTTGCTTTTGGAGATGCACTTAGCCTAAGCTTTTGGAAAGGAAATTATGATTTATGATCTTCAATCACTTAGGATTGTTCCTATTGATTCAAGTTTTGTGCATGCTACATGAGCCCTGGGGAGATTTTTGTGGGGATGCATGGTGATGAGAGGGGATGTATTGGGATGTATGTGTCTGGAAACTGTTTGGAACAGATTTTGAGCAAGTGGGGGGGTGAGAGCCCTCGATCGTGATTTAAACAGTGGTTATTAATGAGGTTTTGTTAACAGTATCACATGGACCTCCATTTTGATGAGATTGGATTCGGATCCCAGGTTTTGGTTGAAATTTTCCCTCTCAATCTTGGTCATTTGAAGCTGATGCCGACAGGCTCTAGAGTACGTCGATATGAGTGAAACTTCTTTCATTTGGGTGAGCTGTGACTTTGGCCGAAACCTTGTTCGGAGAATGAAATTGCTAATGCCGGGAGAAACCCAGATCTTACATTCCGATGCTACGGGAAGTTGCTATGTACCAAGTTCTGAAGCTGAAAATCTAGTTGTTAATGTGACTAGACCTTTCTTGTGACTTGATAAAATTCAGGTCCAAAGGACCAGCTTGACAAAGCCCCCGGATCCTATTAAAACGAGGAAAGATCCCTCCTTTGGCAAAGCCTCAGTTTGAAGAATTGAGTAGGCAAAGCCCAGATTTTGAAGAAGTGACTTGGCGAAGCCCCAATCTTATAACCTTGTTGTGATTCCGACATAATTAGCAGAATCCCAATCTGATTGGTAATGCAAAGCGATCCTGAAAATAATCTGATAAAGATCGAATCTATCTCGTAGTGAAGAACCCAATGTGGACCCAAATTTTTGTACGAAGCTCTCGCTTTTGGGTGGGAATGTCTCCCGAATTTGTGTACGACGCTCAAATTTCTTCACGCTTAGCAAAGCCCCAGTGTGAAGAAATTCAAAGCCGTCTTATTGCAGACAGAGTCATTATGTGGCCGAGGAGGCACCCATCTTTTCAGACCTTAGTCAATCAGTCACTGGACAAGACTCAGAAATGTTTACGTGCATGGGCATATCTTTTGAAAGGTGGGAATGTCTCCCGAATTTGTGTACGACGCTCTCGCTTTTGGGTTTGACTCTTTTGAGAGAGTATACGCATCACAAGGTGTGGAAAAGTGTATGGAAGCCCCTGCTGACAGAAAGACGGTGTTTGGCTCTATTTCCCTATGATTGAGAGAGAGAAGACTTGTCGAGACACTTGAAAACTTGTCTTATTCATGATGATCACAAGGCTGCTTAAAACCCTTTATTGATGTTCGGGTTATTCAAACACTAAATCTGATATGAACAAATATTTTGATTAATCACAAGGAGAAAACCAACTGATATCGAGAATCAAGCTCGGACGGATGGGAAGTGTATAGGAACGGTCCTTGATGAGACCTGATTTTTTTTTTGAGATTTGTTTGTGATTTCGACCGGACCAATTATGGTTGCCTACGTTCCCTCCATTATGAAGAGCTCAGGTCGCCGTAGTTCGGGCTTATCCCGATTGAAAAGAGAACGAATGTTGAAATTTCGAGATTTTAAGGACCTTTGAGGATTTTGAGAATTGAAGATCATGTCCCCTTGGAATGTCCATGAAAGACACGGATGCGAAGCCCCAGTGGGACATCCGCGGCAAGTGTTTGTGGAAGAGAAATGAAATATGCTCACATGAAATGCCAAATGAATGGATTGAATTTGCACAATCTTAGATTGATGACATTGAACCGAGATGGATTTGATTCCAACTTAAGCAAGCAACGAAGCATTAATTTGATTTAGATCTCGAAGATATTAGAATGAAATTACTATCCAGTAGGAACTATAGCTGGATTTCCGGGCTTCGATCGGCCATCGGGTAATTTGGAAAAATGTGACCTCTTAAGATGAGAGGTCGGCTGGGCCTTTTACTGGCTGAACCTCTAAAGATGAGAGGTTGGCTTGCAGGGATGTGTTTGGAATTTCTAAGGTAAGGAAACTGATTTGCCTCTAAGAATGAGAGGTCAGATTTTGACTTTGGCCAAAGGCAAGGGTAATGGTAACGAGAATATCCTCTAAAAGCGAGAGGTTAAGGGAATGGGAATATCCTCTAAAAGCGAGAGGATGGCTTGGGATTGATTAAGGTAATGGTGAGAGGAAGTCCAAGCTATCGAGAACTTTTGCGAACTTGCGAGAATTCGGGCTCCTTTTTGATCATTGGAGAGCTTCTTGAGGAGTCGGGGACTTTTCACTGAATTGTGAGGATCAACAGTCCTTTTTTTTTTGAAGCTTCTTGCTTGAGCTCTTTTTTTTTTTATTTTGATTTGGAAAGCCTCCTGAGGAGTTGAGGATTATCTTTGTCCTTCCTTCATGGCTTGAGATATTTTGCGCATCGCCGACTCTCGAAGTTAACTTCTTGGCCTTGCTTGGACTTCTCTCAGTAAGGAGCAAAAATAATGGCTAAACGGGGTTTCAAAACACGCCGATCTTGAAATGAAAGGGTATTGTTTGGTGAGGGTGAGGTAAAGGTTTTCCCTATGGCTTCAACCGCAATCCCTACCGGATGACCTAAATGAAATTAAGTCTTCATTGCTTGCTTAAGCTTTAAATGAGAAAATATTCATGCAAATTCATCGAGCAATGAAATGATGAGGATGAGGAAAGGGATGTGAGCATATGAGATGCAAGATGGGGGGTTGGTAAGCCCCATTTTGAGAAGGATATCAATTGATTTTCTCACTTCGATTAATTTAAATTTTAATCATTCCAAAGAATTAGTGGTTGAGCAGCACAAGTGATCATCTAGGATAAAACCATTTCAATTAAGTGTAACGTGGGTGTGCAAGTGATGTCTCGAGTCTAGCAAGAAAAGAAAAAAGACTTATATAAAAGTTAGACATTTAATTACTATGTCCAAATGGACTAAAACGACAAATGTCCAGGAAGGACTTAGGTGAAGTAGAAAAATACTAGAACCTACAAGGGTTGACTAAAAGACTATTCATTGAGTTTAATTTAAAGATAGGTAGCCCCTAGTCTAGCCGCTCTTTGCTGTTGGACCATGCATCTACTCTTCGACGCTGGAGATGGGAGCTATTGCAGATCTTTCCATCAGGATTTATTTCGCAATCTCTTGCTTAATCCAACCATTTTCATCGCCTGCGATGGCTGGTTCACCGACCTCACAAAGGGGCGGGTCAAATTCCATTATGCCCACAAGGCTTGAATCACCAAACTCGACCATGTTGACACTCATGTTGTTATTTCTAGGGAACGGGTTACTGATAGTATTGGGCCCTTCAGGCACCTCTAACTTCCCTTGCTCAATCAAACTTTGGATGGCCTTTTTCAAGGGGACGCAATCATCTGTCAGGTGCCCATGGTACTGATGAAAGGCACAATGCTTGGAGGTATCCAAAGGAGCATTGGGGTTTCTTGGCTGATAATTATCTAAAGGCCGGAGCAAACCTTCTTTTACCAAACCTCTGAAGATATCACTCAAAGGCATCCCAAAGCTTCCCAAGCCTTGGAGCCGGGATCTGGATGCATCAGGTTTCTTGGGAACAAAGGAAGTGGCATTGTTACAGTCCTGTCCCGCATAGCTAATTACTTCTTTACCTTTGGGCTGGGCAGGAGCAGTGTTGGAGGAAACAGCCCTGTATCTATAGGTAGGTGCAGCAGCCTGTTGTTGATTGTAAGCCTTCTCGAATTTAGCCCCGGAATTAACCATTGCGCGTAAGTCCGAGTAGGGGAAGTGGCTGAGGGAAGTTCTCAAATGCGGCTTCAAGCATGACTGGAAGATGTCTAACTGCTCCTCGTCAGAGGGAGGAATGGCCATTTCACTGAGCTTTAAGTTCCACCTTTTATAAAAATCCCCAATATTCTCATCTGGGCGCTGCATCGTCGTCTGCAGGTCAACTCTGTTTGTCTCCCATTCCAAGTTGGCTTTATACTTATCTGTGAAAGTACTGGTAATCTGTTCCCAAGTAGCCCTAGTTTCAGGCTTTAATCGAAAGAACCATTTCAAAGCTCCTGACTTCAAAGAGAGACTGAAGTAGTCGGCCAACTGCTGGTTTGTGCATCCCTTAGCTTTCATTGCCAAAGTGTAGGTGTCCAAGTGAGTTTTAGGGCACGCACTTCCGTCAAACAAGTCAAGATTGGGCATCACGAACTTGTGAGGCAGGGGTACAATGGAGTCCGGATCTGTAGGCCGAAGGGTAGCTTTCTTAGCAGTCAATTCAGCAATTTGTTCTTTCATCTCCTTGTGTTGTTCCATGAACCAGGCCAGGTGAGGGTCCTGTGGTGGAGCCATAGCGCTCAAACCAGTGACTGAGCTAGAGAGAGGAGTTACCACTGGCGGCACACTGGTGGAAGGGATACCATATTCCGGGGCATAGGTGAAAACCTGTCCTTGGCCCAAATTACCCTGGGGAGTGTAGGTAGGAGCTTGGGCAAAGGGATAAAACCCAGCGGCTTGCTGTTGGCTTCCCATTGGCAGAGAAGGTGGAGGCAGACCTGAGGTAGCCGGATAGCTCGGGTTTCCAGAGTGAGGCTTAAATGCGGGTTGCTGTCCCTGGTTGTTGAACTGCATGCCTGGCTGCGGTCCTGGTGATTCCGATGAGATTGGGACAGGGGCTTGTTGGCCCATTGAACCCTGAGTGAGAAATGGGTTTGTGGGAGCCGGTGAGGTGTTAGGGGCAGCTGGACCAACATCACTTAGAAGAGGGGCACCTGACTGTTGCCCTAGCCTGAACTGTGGTGGCTGTATTCCAAACTGTTGCCGTGGCACTCTGAACTGCTGTTGTGAAGGTCCGGATTGATCGATCCCAAACTGAGGCGGGATCCCAACTTGCTGTGGCATTCCGAGGTACCCCCAACCATGGGAAGACATTCCGTACTGATTTTGTCCCCACTGAGGAACTGCGAACTGGCTTGTCCCGTCAGGCTGCATGGGTCCAGTAGTCTGTAGTTGGGGAGCTGGCTGACCCATAGATCGAGAAGCATGGGCTTCGGTAGTAGCATCATAAGAGGTTGGTGGTGGCATCCTGGAGTAGTCAGGGCGACCAAGATTAGGATTGGGGTCCTCCTCTTCTTCTACGGTGAAGGTGCCATCGGGATTGAGACTGGCAGCCAAACTATGGCTCCTAATAGCCTCCAGAAGGCTATTCATCTCGTGCTTCTGTCGCAATTTCATCTCGTTCGGCTAACCGATTCCACCGCTTACTGTTTGGGAGTCCCGGGAGGCGGAGTGGCGTTGTCCCCATCGTTACCACCGATGCGAGACATTCCAAACTCGGAGTCGAAGCAAACGGTGAAGCTGATGATGCACTTGATTCTTCCCAACTGATCAGACGATGACCCGGCGCCCGAAACTAAGCTTTGTGAGGAGCTGCGGGGGAAAGACACGAGGGTTCAGATACTTGGGAATGAAGGAGGGTAGGTGTTTGGGCTCCGGGCTCATGCAACATGCAATTATTTGTTCTTATTTACTTAAAACGTGTTTTATTAAACCTAAGCGGATGGAAAAGATTGCTCTTCTTTTTTGCAAACTACTCTGAATCCTGGATCAGTGGGACCCATCACTACGCCTGCGGACCCTCAACCTGTAATCTCGAGCAAGGGTTTCATAGGGCAAGCAGGTCCCACCGACCGAAAAGAAAAACAATCCTAAAGTCTGGCGGGTAATCGAGTCTTAACGAGTATTCAATGTAAATTACGGGCAAAGCTGACGTCAAAGGTCAAGATCGTGTCCGAGGGCTCGACGAAAAGTCGGCATGGTTTTGACTGATAAACTTCCATAACTGATCTTGACCAGTCGTCAGTTAAGTCGTAATTAGACATGGAATAATCGTTAATCCTTGATGACTCAGTGTCGTGCCGGGAGTCGGTGCATAAGTTGTGCTGGTCACAGTCAAAATCAAGGCGCCAGTCAAGATCTGGTCAAAGTCCGTGACGGAAAACCGGCAGGACTTCGACTGATTAGGGTCCCCGAAAGACGTTGACTTGGCATGCCGACTAAGACTTGACTGGCAAGGTGTATACACAGACAGGGCACGACATGGACCAGACTAAAAACCAACCGGGTCTCGAAAAAAGTGTGTCACGGACAAGTGCATGGTCGACACGAGGCTCCAAGGGATGTTTGGATAGTCACGTGCTCGCACCGAGAGGCGTAATAAGGCCAAACGGGCTGCTACTGGGATTTCCCCGGGTTAAGAACGTAGTGTGCAGTGTAAGGCCAAGTGCGCGTAGTGTGCGGCAGTCTATCTTCTTTTCTGAGTAAAATAGAAATTTTCACATGTGTCTTAAAGAGTATGATGCATGCAAAAAATTTTGAAAATGATTTTTTTTTTTTGAAATTTTTTTTTTGAAAGCAAATGAACACATAAGCACATAAGCACAAAATTCAAACAGTTAAAGAAACGAGTCCAACAGTCAAGATATCGATTCTTCCGGGACGGTCAAAACAACACGAAATGTGCAAAACCAACACACACAAAGTACAAATGGTTTCAAATGTCAGGACGGAAGCTTGACCCACAAAAACTTTTCTTATTTTCTTTTTTTTTTTGAATTTTTTTTAAAAAGATAAAGCTTATTTTTTCTATCCCCAGCGGAGTCGCCAACTGTGATGATGTCGCCCGATTTTCAATTTTGAAAAATCAAACGGAGTCGCCACGCCGTTTTTAGTTTAAGGGCCAAAACTTTGAAAAATGCCCAAAATTGAGAGATTTGAGTTCGGAGGTCACATTACATTCCGGAAAGAACGTTAGGGTTCACCCGGAATGCCTCGTAAAACGAGTCTTTCTAGTTTAAAACCATTTGTATGTGTGTGTGTGTGTGTTTCTTTGGTTAAAATAAATGCAAACTGAGAAAACTAAAAATTGAGAACTCTTTGTAAGACATTAAACAAGTCCCATGATTTTTGGTATGATTTTAGGGTTGAGTTTTGGTACTCAAAAGACTCCTTGAAGTTGAAATTCAATTCTGCCAGAATGAAAAAGACAGTGGACACTTAATTTTAAAATGGATTTAAGAGTTTTAAAAATTCAGAATCTGAGGAAAGTCGAGAATGAAAGTTATTCAAAACATCTTAAATAGGGTTACTGCAAAAGATTTTTATAATTGGAGATGATTTGATTGACCAAAACCCTCTGAAAATAACAGATGTGAAATCTGGATTTCCAGAGACTGCTAAACTGACCTTTGGAAAATAATTTGGAAAAGGCAGTTAGACTCATGTAAAAATATGTCTGGAATCCTATGGATGTTGGCTACAGAAAGTATTTTGTAGTCAACACCAAATTCCAAGTTTTACTGTGTCCAAAAAATAGGAAAATGGACTGAGGTCACAGAAAAATGCTACTGGACAGCAACATATTCTTGAAGGAAAATGTGATTTTAAGGGTTTCGCATCTATTTTCACCCCATTTTCATCCCTAGACTTGATTGGTGATTCATTGCTTTGTATCATATCAAGTCATCCTTGGGGTATTAAAGGAGGTTTAGAGCAAAATGGGAGAGGGAGTTTATAAAAAAAAAGGTTTTTTAAGAAGAGAAATTAACTAAGAGGAAAGAAAGTTAAACCCTAAGATGATCATCATGGGGACTTAACCCCAAAGATGACCATCTTAGGTCAAACTAACAACAAAATGAGGTAAAGATTTAAGCTTAAGACAAGTAAATTGAAGACAAGAACAAAGAAAGTAAATAGAACTTTAAACAAGCAAATTAAGACAAAAATGTAAATCAAGACATGAAATTAAAGAGTATTTTAGGGTTTTTAAAGAAGGAGGGTTTACCAATGATGGTTAAGCCCAATCTTCTTGTTAATGTTGTGTTTGGCTTGAATAGATTCAAGAATTAAGTGTGTTTAGTGTTTGTTAATAGAGTTGGTCAAAGAGAAAACAAGTAGATAACACTTAAGTCCTCTATCTTTTCTCTCTAATCCTCCTCTTTAGTGTTGATTTAAGCTTGAGCTTGTGTGTTTAAGAGAGTTTTGAGAGTGTTTAGTGAGTGAGATTTGGGAAAATGATCAAGAGAAAAAGGTGGCAATTAAGAAATTCCCACTGTTTTCTCTAATATTTTTGCCAGAATGCTGTTGTGAGTGAATTGTGTTGTTCTGAAAATGAGGCTGAGGGGCTCTATTTATAGGCCACTGGAGGGCAAAACGGTCCGGCGGATTTTTCATTATCATCCGCGCGAATCCCTCTGATGGCGTGCACTGTTCATTTATTGCTACTGCAGGCTTTGGACAGGAGGAAAACATTGTTCAAACACTCAACCTGCTGTTATTTACAGATTGCTGTTTTCGAATTTTTACCCTTTGTGAGATTCCTTACCTTGTTTAACTCCAAATAGCAATCCCCAACTTACCCTTGCTTTGTTAGAAAAGTTAGGGTTTGTTAGAAAAGTTAAGGTTTAGGTTAAGGATGTTAGGGTTTGGTGAGGTGTGTGAAGGCTTTTGTTAGTTTTCTAACGAAAATAATAACAACTCAAATTGGAGCACTTACACTAGTGGGGGTTATTTTTTCTTGGGTAATAATCTTGTGTCATGGTACAGTCGCAAGCAAAATTGTGTCTCTCTCTCGACTGCTGAATCTGAGTATGTAGCAGCCGGGAGTTGTTGTTCACAATTGATATGGTTGAAACATATGCTTGACGACTATGGTCTTAATAGTAATATATTGACCATGTATTGTGACAATTTGAGTGCTATAAACATTTCCAAAAACCCTGTACAACACTCTCGCACTAAACACATTGATATCCGTCATCACTTTTTGAGAGATTTAGTAGAAAAGGACTTGATCCAAATAGAGCATATTGATACTAAATATCAACTTGCTGATATTTTGACCAAAGCCCTGGACCATGAGAGATTTTCAAGTTTGAAAAAATCTCTTGGTTTATGTTTTCTATAAATCTGTTGTTTCAAGTGTTGCCGTCTGTGTTGCCAACACTGACAGCAACACTGTGTATTTGTTGTATATTTTTATTATTTTTTAAAAAAATAGTTAGTCTAATCTCAAATGGGGGGTATTTACTGACCTCTTTGTTCTAGTATGTGTATATACTTAAGGTTAACATTTTTTATAAAATACCCCTTTGTGCTTAAAGTGACAAAGTCACTCATGTTGTTGTTGATATTTGAAAAGGCAAAGCTTGTTAAAATACTCCCAAAGTAACTCGGGGCACGACGTTCGCTACGACGATGTTTCCTTGCCAAAATGGGAGTATAATGTAGTTGTTTTATACTAAGTATTAGGGACATGGAGCTCGCTACTACAGTGTACCCTACTTGAAAGGTATAAAACTTACTACATACTCCATCCGTCCCAGGAAATGGTTCACCATTTTTGGCCCGGCACGCAAATTAAGAAAATAGGTGGGAAGGAAAAATGTTGTGAGTGTAATTTGAAAATAGGAGAGAGAATTAGTGGAGGAAATAGTAAATTTAAAAAGTGTTGTGAGTGTAATAGTGAATTAGGAAAGAGAATGAGTGGAGGAAATAGTGAGTGAGTTTAATAGAATATTAATAAAACTTTTCCATTTTAGGAAAGGTGAAGCTTCAAACGAGACGCCATTTTGGGTAAAAGGTGAAGCATTTTCTGGGACGGAGGGAGTATAGCTTTACACTTTAATAAAAAACTCGAGGCACGGAGCTCGCTACTACGATGCTTCCTTGTATATAAAGAAAGTGTAAAGTTTGCTTAAAATTGCCTAAGGAATGATAAGTTATATATGTTGAAAAAATATCAAGGGAATTTTATTTAAAATGTTGCCTTGTGTGTCATGCAACATTGCTAGTAACACATTAGTAGATGCTACATTAATTTTTTTATTTCTTATTTTTTGTTTTTGTTAATTAAATTTTGAATTTCCAAAAGTCTATTTTTTATATTTAGAGTTTGTGAAATTTAAAAGGTTTTTAGCAAAAATATTTATCTTTCGTCTAACTAAATGTAATTTAGAAATATCTATTTTTTAAAATTCAATGTTTGAATTTTGAAAAACTCAATTTTATGGATATTGCTAAAATTATTTTTAGTTATTTTTTATTTAAAAACAAAAAAAAACAAAAAAATTAAAAAAAATGGCCGGATAACAGTGTTGTGGTTTGTTGGGATAAGGATTTTAATTGTGTTTGAAAGTGTCAAATCAATCCCTATTATTACTCTTCCTATCCTTTAATTATTCCTTTCCTAAAACACTCTTCGTCTCTCTCTCTAAACCCCTCTGTTTACTTCGTCTCCTTCTTATAATCCGCCTTGGCTAGCCCATCAAAATCCTCTCAAATTCGTCTCCCATGGAAGTTTCTCCTATAACCCCCTCAAGTGTTGTCTCAAGTGTCGCCATTCCTATGAAGACATCACCTGCGACAACACTTTTGGCAACACCAACCCTTGGCTTGGTTGTGTTAATTCCCCTCCTACTCCTGTTTCAATGGCTCTCTATGCGAGCTCTTTGTCAATAGCTCACTCCAGCTCATCGAATCATTCAGTATACTACTTTCTTCACAAAAAGGGGGAGAGTGGTCACTAGTGATGTTGATGATAGTGATTCGTATTAAGCATCATATATTCCCGGCAATGCCAAGTGATAATTTATGAATATGGCTGGAATATATGTGTTGAATGGGAGATTGAGATAGTTATCCTATTAATGTTAGATGTTGGGAAAATGTTACAACATTGATTTTATTTTTGAATAAAATCTTATATTAAAGGAATGTTTATTTTTAAGGGGGAGATTGTAAGGGTGATCCTATTAATGTTAGATGTTGGGAAAATGTTACAACATTTGATTTTATTTTTGAATAAAATCTTACATTAAAGGGAAGTTTATTAATAAGGGGAAGATCTATGTAAAGGGGAGATATATTGTTATAAGCATGACTAACTGTGTATGCAGGTACATCACGTTGTATTTTGTGAAGAAATACGTAACTAAGGGGGAGATTGTTAGTGTTAGAAATGTGTGTTGTCCCTTGTGTCACATACCAGTGTTACCACAGGTGTTGCCATTTCGATTTAGCAACACCAGAATAGCTACTGTATTTTTCACAAATAAAACATGGTAATTAATGAATATATAATAGTAGTTAGTCTGCTTTAGATGAGGTTGAAAAGGTCAGCAGAAGATGCCCAGGCGTGAACTTTGAAATTGAAGAGAAAATTACATATAAACATGTTGTTTATATGTTTAATTATCGACCAAGTAAAAGAGCTATTGTTTAGCTATTCAGGGGGAGATGAAGATAGAGGTACAAGGCTGCTACAGCTTGGAGTACAGGGTGGAGAAGCCTAAGAAGACCAAGTCTTCTACAAAAAAAGAAAATGGAGCTAAAAAGGAGGAAACAAATTCAAGGCTGTTAGCTGATCATTTTGAGTAGGCTCCAAGTTTTGGAGGCCTATAAATAGCGCAGTAGATCTTCATTGAAGATCATCCAATTCAGAAAACGCAAATCTGCACAAGAAATAGAATTCTGCTCTTCAGTGTTGCCATTCAGTGTTGGCAACACTCTGTCCGACACTCGAGAGTTTCATATAGATTTTCATATTTTCGTGAGGTTTTGAGTGTTCATTTTCAGAGAGAGTTCTTTATTTATTGTTCCTTGAGTTAATGATTATTTATCATTAAGGGAACTTCTTTGACCTTGTATTGAATTCATATTATTAATAGAAAGGTCTTGCCCTTATGGCACCCATCAAGTTATATATTTATATAACTTGATAAAAATTATATTCTTGTGTATTGTTTTTATTCTTCCGCTGCAAATTAGATTTATTTCTATTTATTTGTGTTTTTCTAAAATTGGTGTGTGTTGTTGTTAGTGTTGCCAACACTAAAGACAACACTTGTGAGTTTCGTCTCACTTTGTGAGTTTCGCCTCACTTGTTCTAAGCCATAGAAAATTTCATCATCGGTTGATACTTTGCATATCTTAACGTCTCCTCTATCAGAACTCTCGAATGAGATGGAAACGTCTAAGTATATGTTTGGATCGCTGATGTGACCTTGGTTCCTTTGCTTACGCAATGGCATCATTATTGTCACAATAAAGTTCCACCGGATTAGTGATGCTTGGAACAACTTCCAAGTCACTAATGAACTTCTTGATCCAAACTGCCTCCTTAGCTGCTTCGGATGCCGCTATATATTCGGCCTCAGTTGTAGAATCGGCTATGGTACTCTGCTTGGAACTCTTCCAACAAATTGCACCTCCGTTAAGCATAAACACAAATCCCGACTGCGATCGGAAATCATCCTTGTCGGTTTGGAAGCTAGCATCTGTGTAACCTCTTACAACAAGATCTTCTTCTATCCCTCAAAAGGCCAAGAACTCATCCTTAGTCTTTCTTAAGTACTTAAGGATCTTCTTAACTGCCATCCAATGGTTTTCACCAGGATCAGATTGGTATCGACTCGTCATGCTTAGAGCATACGAGACGTCGGGTCTATTACAAATCATAGCGTACATGATAGATCCAATAGCCGAAGCGTATGGAACTTCATTCATCCTCTTTCGCTCATCAGTTGTCTTAGGACACTGATTATTGCTAAGAGTAACACCATGACCCATTAACAAGTTGCCTCTCTTAGAATTTTCCATCTTGAATCTTCTATGAACCTTGTCAATGTAGGTACTTTGACTCAAATCAATTATCCTTTTAGATCTATCTCTATAGATCTTGATGCCAAGGATGTAAGCGGCTTCACCCATATCTTTCATTGGGAAACATTTCCCTAACCAAGACTTGACAGTCTGAAGGGAAGGAATGTCATTTCCAGTGAGTAAGATATCATCGACATACAATAAGAGAAATATTACTATGCTCCCACTGAATTTCATGTATACACAAGGTTCATCTTCGTTCTTGACAAAATCAAACTCTTTGATCTTTTCGTCAAAACGAAGATTCCAACTCCTAGAAGCTTGCTTCAACCCATATATGGATCTTTGCAACTTGCGCACCTTGTTAGAATTTCTTGGATCGACAAAACCTTCGGGTTGTGTCATATACACATCCTCAAGTAACTTCCCATTAAGGAAAGCCGTTTTGACATCCATTTGCCATATCTCATAGTCATAATACGCAGCTATGGCAATTAAAATTCTAACAGACTTAAGCATGTCAACAGGCGAACAGATTTCATCATAGTCTACACCATGAATCTGCCTATATCCCTTTTCTACAAGCCTAGCCTTGTAAGTATGCACCTTCCCATCCATGTCAGTCTTCTTCTTGAAGACCCACTTGCACCCTATGGTTTTTACATCTTCGGGTGGCTCAATCAAGTTCCAAACTTGATTATCCGACATGGATTGCAATTCGGATTCCATGGCTTCTAACCATTTATCCGAATCGGGAGTGGACATCGCCTCTTGATAGGAAGTAGGTTCGTCATTTTCAATGACTTCCACTTCATTACTTTCCGACACGAGAAATCCAAACCTATCTGATCTAAGATGGACTTGTGGATCTTGAACCGGTTCCACAACTTCTTGTGGACTTGGTTCAGTCTCTACTATCGGTTCCATGTTATTTTCGAGTTCTTGAATTTCTTCAAGATCAACTTTACTCCCACTAGTTTCTTTATTGAGAAACTATTTCTCAAGAAAGGTACCATATTGAGCAACAAACACTTTGTTCTCATTGCGGTTGTAAAAGTAATACCCTTTGGTTTCCTTAGGGTAACCAACGAAAATAACCTTGTCAGATTTAGGTGCTAACTTATCGGAGATGAGTCTCTTCACATAAGCTTCGCAACCCCAAATCTTCATGAAAGACAAACTAGGTTTTCTTCCATGCCACATCTCATGTGGGGTCTTAGGAGCCGATTTAGTAGGGACTCTGTTCAGTGTGAACGCATAAGTCTCTAATGCATGTCCCCAAAAGGACATAAGAAGGTCAACTTGACTCATCATCGAACGAACCATATCTAATTGGGTTCTATTCCTCCTCTCGGAAACACCATTCCATTGTGGCGTTCCGGGTGGAGTCAACTCTGAAACAATTCCACAGTTTTTGAGATGATTGTCAAACTCTTGGCTCAAATATTCTCCACCATGATCAGATCGAAGTGCTTTAATAGTTTTGCCAAGTTAATTTTGTACTTCATTTTGAAATGTTCTAAATATCTCAAACGATTCACTTTGGACTTCATCAAATAGACATAGCCATATCTAGATAATTCATCGGTGAATCTAATGAAATACCAAAATCCTCCTCTAGCAATGTTGCTCATTGGTCCACATAGATCAGTATGTATTAGGCCCAATAAGTCACTAGCCCTTTCACCACTCTTAGTATATGGTGGTTTGGTCATTTTTCCCAATAAATAAGATTCTCATATCTCATATGATTCATAATCATGTGAGTCTAACATACCATCCTTATGGAGTTTAGAGATGCGTTTCTCGTTTATATGACCAAGCCGGCAATGCCACATGAACGGATTGTTCACGTCATTCGGTTTAGACTTCTTGTCCACATGATAAACATTTTCAACAATATTTTGTTTCTCATCAACATCAAGAACATAAAGGCCATTAAATGAATTTGCAATACCATAAAACATATCATTTAAATAAATATAAAACTTCTTATTTGCAATAAGAAAATTATACCCTTCATTATCCAAACAAGAAACGGAAAATATATCTACTCAAATCCGGAACATAGTAACAATTGTTCAAAACAAGTACTAAGCCACTATGTAAAGTTACATCATATGTCCCTACGGTTAATGCAGCAACTCTTGCTCCATTCCCTACACGTAGGTCAACTTCACTTTGTTTGAGTAGCTTCCTATTCCTTAGTTCCTGCACATTTAAACAAATGTGATCAACATTAGGTATCTAATACCCATGAACTAGAAATAGAAAGGAAAATATCTATCATATAGATACTTGAATCAGAAGCAATCGTATTGCCCTTCTTCGCCTTTAGGCCTTCCTTGTAAGCATGCAGTTACGCTTCCAATGACCAACCTCTTTACAATGGTAGTAAACCGCATCCTTTTGAGATACTTTGGGAGCCTCTCCGACAACAGAAATTTTTCCTTAGGTTTAGCAACACTTGCTTTACCTTTTCCATCTTTCTTGAACCCTTTTCCTTTGTTAACCATTAACACATTTGTCATTCCGGGCTTCTTGATATTCTTCTCTGCGGTCTTAAGCATCGCATGCTATTTCGAGAGATTCTTATCCATGCCACTCATGTGATAGTGCATTATAAAATGACCATAAATTTTAGACAATGAATTTAATATCGTATCCGTGGCGAGTTCCAAACTCATCGGATTACCAAGCCTTTTGAGACGCTCAATGTGACCCTTCATCTTAAGGACATGAGCACCAACCGACTACCCCTCTTGCATCTTTCATGCATTTAGGGCTTTAACCACATCATACCTCTCTTGTCTAGCTTGCACTTGGAATATTTCATTTAAGCGCTCGGCTAGATCAAAAGCAGCTTCCATGTGCTCAAGGTCCTTCTGAAGGGCCTTAGTCATGGTGGCAAGCATAAGGCATGTCACATCATTAGAATCATCAACATGTTTCTTGTGAGGATCCTTATATGCCCTTGAAGCATTGGCAGCAGGTGGAGGTGGAACGGGTTCGTCAAGAACGTACATTTTCTTCTCTTGCCTTAGAACAATTCTTAGGCTTCTGATCCAATCAGATTAGTTTGTACCGTTCTCTTCGAGCTTTTCCTTCTCAAGGACGGATCGCAGTGACACGGGCTGATTATTGTGAGTTGCCATTACTACAATAAAATATGCAAACAATGAAACACATAAGTATCAACACATTTATCATCTAAGAGCAGATAATGTATTTCACAAATACTCCCACTAAATTATACACCTTCAAATACAAATATGTATCATATAATCATAGTAGGCTAAGATCCATATTTCACTTGATTTTGGTTTAACTGAGTCAATGCCCGAAATCAAGCTATTTAGGTAGATAACATCAATCATATCATATATGACTCTTAGATCTTTTATGAGATTTCCTTAGACATCATATGTCAAAAACATGTTTTAAATCTCATCTATGCCTTGGGTCAAATCTCATTTGAAAGCACCAATTAAATCAAAACCTTTTTCAAATGCATGATACATGGAACGATGCACCTAACTGAGTCAAAATTACATCAACCATTATCTCATCTTGATCACAAATTAAGATATAATGATGCACCCAACTGAGTCGAAACTACATCGAAATACCCTAAAATTTCACAAGTGTTCTAATCAAGGAATGGCATAAAACTTAAATATTTAAGAAGGTTTTACATGGTGGCAAACATCGCATGGTTGTAACATGAAACTTATGTGTACATAATCATGAACATAGGGCTTCACAAAATCACAAACAAACACTTTGATTCAATTTTGAGAATTTATCAATCTACTTTAATCATATTAAACAGACCAATAATCCTATGTAAAAGACTAATCATATTAATCAATTTATTAATCATGACCATGGCATACCACATCTGATTATTTTCATAAAACAATACACATAAAATTATGGATCTATTTCATATAGCATGGATAGCAATTAATCAAATTAAATCTAGCATGCCAATTTCAATCATAATCATGATAAAACAGGGCTCTGATACCACTACTGGTTTTGGGGTTACAAACGCAGCGGAAATCTTTATAAAACAACACAAAACCCTAAGCCTTGAATCTGTCTAGCATGAATAGATGAAGAATATGAAATAGATTTACATACCTTGAATGCGATTAAGTTTGTTGAAAACGGATCTTCAAAGTGAATCTCAAAACGAATCTCAAAAAACTGTTGATGAAGTTTTTGATCTTCTTCTTGTTCTAAACCTTGCGATGAATCAACGATTGAAAGTCTTCAAGCTTTTGGTGATAAAGTAATCACCCTCTATCGGTAATCCACACGCAAATGGACCAAGAACACTTCTTGTTGGATTGCTAGATGATCCCCGATTGTTGAATCATTTTCAACAATCAATGGCTGTTGGTAGAATGAATCTATGGATCTTGATCTTTGATTCGTAATAAAAATCAACCAATTAGTGTTTCTAAAACTCTAATTTTGTCACCTTTTGCTGGAACAAAAGGATTCTATTTATGCTTGTTATAAATCCATAACACTTAGGGAAAAGAGTCCTTTTTACAAGCAAAAACGGGCTTCCAGCGCCGCCAGGACGAGTCGTCCCCAAGGGCACGAGTCGTGAGCACGAGTCATCCCACAGGGGACGAGTCATCCCCTAAATCTAGCAACCTGATTCATTCGTCCCTGCCTTGGGGAATAGTTGGGCCAAAACGGGGCACGAGTCGTCCCATAGGGGACGAGTCATCCCTTGACCCCAGAATTCCACAATTTTGCCATTTTCAATCCGTTCTTTTGTGTGTGACCCTTTAGGAATTAAATTTTATATTGGTAGTGAGTTGAAACATCGTCCTCATAAGACATAAGTGACTTCTAGCAAGTCATTATGTCCACCCAATTAAATATAACATCAAAGCTTGATTCCTTGATAGATTAAATGTCACAATCCCTTTGTCCATGATGTCAAATTGAACATGAGTCATGATCCATGTCAACTCACATGTTCAATGCTTTCTCGATTCCGAATATGTGGAATCGAGAAAGCATTGAACATGTGAGTTGACATGGATCATGACTCATGTTCAATTTGACATCATGGATAAAGGGATTGTGACATTTAATCTATCAAGAAATCAAGCTTTGATGTTATATTTAATTGGGTGGACATAATGACTTGCTAGAAGTCACTTATGTCTTATGAGGATGATGTTTCAACTTACTACCAACATAGCCCTTATTGCTATTCTATTAAAGATAGTATTAGACTACATCAAACACAATGTTCATCATGTGGAAGACGATGATAATCTCAGGTACAAAGGATATCAATAACACGACTATCATGAGATTTAATCATGACACATATGACCATTGACCATGTCATAAATCTCATCAGTATGTCATGTCCAATACTTGTTCTCTAGCAAGTATCCATAAGTGTAATGTGCATCACTTGCATATAATCATCTCCATGATTATCCATTACCGACTTATACTATTTATTCATAATAACTAGGGACACAGTTCAATATAATAAACATGTAAACATATAATGAACCAAATAAACTTTCTCTATAATAAATGATAAAGATGATTACATAGCGGTTTAAGTTATAAGTCAAATATAACTAAACGCCTAGGGCATTACACCAACAAGATGGGGGTTGAGGTCATGCATTATACTCATCCATACATGATTTGGTATTGGAGGATCGCGTGCATGTTTATCCAAAACTCATTGCATGTAGAGGAGGTTGGTTATCGGACGATAGCCCCTTTTTTGGAGGGTTTGTAAGCATTTATTAAATTGTTCTCATTATTTTTACCTTACTTTTTTTTACTTCGAATTATTAAATTATGTCTCATTATCATAATTTATGTTATAAAAACAGGTGCTAAACCTACAACGTGTTCATGTGACCAATGAAGCCGGGATTACTAGGGATGAGGAGCAGCAAATTCCACCGTGTACTTACCAGTTTGAGGTGCAAAGGATTGTCAAAGATACCCTCACACATGTGAGAGAGCAGCAACGGCTTGCGGATGATCCACCTTCAGTACCGATTGATCACGCCCAGGGTGTGTCACATAGACGGCCTCGGATACGTGGACATCGTGCACCTAGACATGCACAGGCACATCACAGGATGAACTTACATGATGAGTCAGAGCCCGAGCCTCACGTCGACCCAGACCCAGAACCATAACCTCACACTCAGACCCAGGATGATGGATTATTTGATTGGCCGTCACAGTGGATAGTTACTCAAATGTTGGAGGGAGAAGAGAGGATGAGGCTAGAGGCTGAGGAGGGAATTACACCGAGTCAGTTCAGTGGGATACATCATCCATCTAGACCCAAAGTGGATAGTGACGATGATTTTGTAGACCCTCCACCTAGACCCACTAGACCCTCTATTCCCTTTATAATATATTCAGGGAGTGGCTTTAGGGTTTCTCCATCTACTTCACGGGTTGTGATTCCACCCTTATTCGATCCGAGTTTGACTTCATCTGGCGGGACTTATTTTGAGGGTATTACACAAGATCAGAGGGAGGAATTTCAGAGATAGGCTCACATCAGAAAGGGGTATAGGGCGTGACATCCGGTAAACAAATACACCCCACCTGCATATAATAAAACGTATGAAAGAAAGAAGAAGTGGAACTTGATTAGTTTAGTAGTTTTTGTATAAACTTTTATTCTTCTATCCTCGGATTGCTGGTTTTTGAATACTTTAGTTTGTTGATTTTTTTTTTGTTTTTGAATACTTTAGTTTGTTTGTTGTATCTCTTGTTTTTTTTAATGGGTTTTGTTGGTTTTTGAATAATTTAGTTTGTTTGTGCATTTGTTGTTGTATACATGTTGTTATTCTTGGTTAATGGTTGATATGTCCAGGTTTGTGTATTTGGTTTATATGTATGTTGGCAAAGAAGAGAATAATCTGTTGTGGAATCTGGTCTTGCCAAACTCGCTATTTCATTTAGCGAGTTTGACTGAACTCGCTACTCCATTTGGCAATTTCAATCAAACTCACTAATTGATTTGGCGAGTTTAGTCAAACTCGCTAAATGAAATAGCGAGTTTGGCAAGATCAGATTATGTAAAAAACTACCATCTGTAATTCCCATCAGCCTGAACACAATCTGTCAAAATAAATACAAACACAATTTGTAAAAAAACAGTATGAAAAAAAACTAAACGTAATTGAAAATAAAAAATATACTACACAAACTGCAAAAACAATAAATAATATTGCATATAATTTGGAAAAAATCCACTCAAATAGAAATTAAATAAAAACAATTCTATTGTCTATTAGTTGGACATCTATTACGATTGTTACCTTATTGCTTGAATGTTGAACATTGAGTATTTCATTTATCTGCTTGAAAGTTCATATAGTTTCAAAACCATCTTGATATGGGCCTTTTGAACTTTGCAGAACGTCGAAGGTTGAGATTAGGGAAAAATCGTGGCACCAAATCATCAACACCCCAATAGTCCTCATGGTGTATTTGTTCAAATGTTCCCTTCCATGTCTTATAGTATTCAGTAATAGTGTAAAATTGATCAACATAAAAACGACCATCAATATGTTGCTCTTAGAAACATGCAAGAAGATGGGAACAAGGCATGTGATATGCAACCCATTTACCACATGTGCAGGTACCGTTATTTCATCGAACAGTTTTGATATTACCACCTTTATCAATATGACGTGCGGTTATCACCTTATATACCCCCATCTCGTGAGTGTTGAACTTCCTAACATGATGTTGCGTAGCCTTCTCGCTATTCTTCCTGAATCGGTAATGAACTTACTGACTGAATTGGTGTAGGGGATTGATATTTTGGTTTTCAGGATTACCTTCTAAAGCATTTAGTGAAAACCCAAGTTTTACTTGAAAATACTCTACACAACGATGAAAGGCAGTATCAACAATTTTTGTTATTGGCATCCCACAAGCTCCTTTCATGACACCATTAAAAACCTCAGACATGTTAGCAATCATAATATCATATCTATAACCACCATCATGCGTCAATGTCCACTTTTTGACATCTAAATTCACAAACCATTTAATTGCCTTAGGTTTAATTAAATGGATAATCTCCAAGGTATTTATCAATTTCCTATCTTGAATTGCTTTACCAGCTCTCTAAAACAAATAATTCAAACCAACACCTCTGTGTTTCTCCAAGAAATTTGCTCGCATATGCCTTAATCAATATCTATAATGCACATTTGGCCACCATATATCTTTCTTTATAGTCTTAAGAATGACGTGATAATGGTCAAATATCTACCTCAAGACTCTTGATAATATGTCTGCAAACAAGATATAAGAACCAACGCCAATTCACCCAGTCCTCTTTTTCAACAACATCAAATGCAAGAAGAAGTATACTGTATTAGGCGTCAACACCCATGACAATCGGTATTACCCCTTTATATCTACCATGAATGAATGTTTCATCAACAGAAATAACAGGCCGACAATGAGAAAAAGCTTCAATGTAATGCCCAAATTCCTAGAACACCCGTTGAAACATGTGTAATTCACCGGCAGGAGGAGGAGGATGAGTATACTCAACAATTGTTTCAGGGTTGTATTTTTGGATGGCTGCTAGAACGCGGGGTAACCTTATATAAGATTCCTCCCAATCTTTAAAGACTTCTGCAATGCGATGAGACCCAAGGTCCAGGGCGGATACAAGCAACTATGCGCTCTAAGTCCTTGGGCGCATATCAATCTGATTTCAGCTCCGTTCTCCCTTTTCTTCTATGCAGCCTCGATCCTTTCGCACTCATGTTTGTATTCAGTCGTAACAATCTCCTACATAAAGACAAATCATTCGGTAATTATGTTAGCAGACCATGGTTGACTTATTCCAGGAGGGCACATCCGAAATTATTTTATTTACTATGTCTTAATTATGTTTGTAATGCCAGTTGGTTATTTGGTAGTTAATGGTAGTAAGTAGTGGCAGTAAGTGGGTCAGTTAAGGAACCTTTAGTTGAGGTTTATTAGGCATTATCTTTATCCTTTTAGTTGTAGTTTTTTTGTAGATATATATATATATACACTCCCTCCGTCCCATATTAGTGTGGACCAAAATTTTTGGCACACAAATTAAGGAAAAGTAAGAGAGATAAATAGTGGAAGGAGGTGTTTGTGAGCATGAAAAATTAAATAGGAGAGAGAATGAGTGAGAGGAATAGTAAGTTGATTGGTGTTGTGAGTGTAAAAGTAAAGTAGGAGAGAGAATGAGTGGGTGGAATAGTAAAGATTCTTTGCCATTTTTGGCAGTCCACACTAATCTGGGACGGACCAAAAGGGAAATAAATCCACACTAATCTGGGACGGAGGGAGTATATATATATATATATATATATGTATATATATATATATATATATATATATATATATATATATATATATATATATATATATATATATATATATATATATGTATATATATATATATATATATGTATATATATATATATATATATATATATGTATATATATATATATATATATATATATATGTATATATATATATATATATATATATATGTATATATATATATATATATATATATGTATATATATATATATATATATATATATATATATATATATATATATATATATATATATATATATATATATATATATATATATATATATATATATATATATATCCGGCTACTTCATAGCAGGGGGTTTATCTTTTTAGTAATATAACTTCTCTTTCAATTGGAGATTCTCCTATTGTGGCTCTTGAGAGATATTTTTTGAGTGAGATTCTTAATTGGCTATTTCTTAAAAGAAATTAATTACAGGTACCTAACATATTACATCCATCAAACTCTCACCCGAGAATGACATTCACATATTGTGCTTGTTACAATCAATACTGTACCAGGTTTAATCAGACGCGTTGAAGTTGAGAGTCAGTATTCAATATAACTGCCGGTTCGTCCATGCTTCAATTCTTCACCTCTATTAATCCTCCATTCAAATTCCCGCTCATCTCTTTGTTTGCATCCACAAAGACCGGCGATCCCATGCTAATCATGTTCTTGGTTCCTCCATGTTCAACTAGCATCCCATCACACACTGTTATGAATCCGCTCCCATGTTGGTACTTGTTGAAATCATGCTAGCTAGTCGCGAACCATCAACCCCTTCCTAACATACCTTTTTATGAGATTTATCCCACCCGACACTTTTGGCTTTCTTCGTCCTCCATTGTAAAAACGTGGTGTTTCCCATAAGCGAGACCCGTTGTATGTGGTGTACAACGTCCAGCCTCAAACTAACAAGTTAGCTCTTTTGGCATTCCTCTATGTCACGCAGCTATAGACGACCACAAACCTTTTCCATTCCACTGCCTAAGAAGTTCAAGTCTCTATTCCACCTCTGAATGTTTGCTGCATGTCATAATAGCATCCCTTATTGTACCAATGCTGCACATACTTTGTACTTCTGCTGTAATACAAAAAATCTAAATGAAATATGTACCGATGTGTACTGTTGTACCGAAATCTACCCCGCATGAAATCTGTATTGCATGCCTATTGCATGTCCTCAGCACACCTATTGCACGCGCCCAATACTTTACAAGGCTCATAACTAATTCCTTTTTTTCTTTTTCCAACTTCCATAATTTCAGATCTATTGCTCAAATTCGATTTCATCAATTTTTCATGTCGAACCAACTTCGTTCATCACCTCTCCCACAATTCTCAATAACAAAAATTTGCCTAGATCCATGCAAAACGTAACCCCATTCGGATTTCGCAATCCTACGACTATTTGTATTTTGGAACCCTTGATTCGAGATCTGATGCCCTTCCATGATATTTATATGCAACTCTAATTTGAATCCATGAGTCTTAAATTCATTCAGATATATGAAACCGTGATACAATTTGGTATAAGTAACATAAACCATATGAGTTTTTGCAACCCCCAATTCTGATCCATATTCCTGCTGCACACTTACAATCAATTAGGACAACCCTGATCTCTAAATCGGAACTCTAATACCAGTTGTTGGGGAATTATGGTCTATCAGGGCATTACTACCCCGTACCAGTAACCGATGTTGAGAATCATCATACATGCAACAATCATATGAAAGCAATAAACAAAGAAACACACAATTTATTCACCGGTTCATCCCAAGAATGGACTACATATGGGGGCACCAATAAGCCAGGATATTCACTGTAAGCACAAATTTTTCGTCATATGAAAGCAATAAACAAAGAAACACACAATTTATTCACCGGTTCATCCCAAGAATGGACTACATATGGGGGCACCAATAAGCCAGGATATTCACTGTAAGCACAAATTTTTCGTGCTACAATATATAACATATTTCGCCGCACCAAAATAATTGCACTATATGCCCACACCCTAACACAATCACTTTAGACATGCTTTCCGACCATTTAAGGAATGCTGCTAATGGCACCCCAAAGGCCGCCCCATCTTACCCTATACTATCTTGTTGATCTCCCATTCAATATATATATATATATATATATATATATTCTAGCTATTTCTTTCTAGCATATATATATATATATATATATATATATATATATATATATAAGAAAGAAATAGCTAGAATATATATATATATATATATATATATATATATATATATATATATATATATATATATATATATATATATATATATATATATATTCTAGCTATTTCTTTCTAGCACACAATAATTTAGCCATCACTTGGCTTTTATATTATACAACTCTAGCCCTATATCTACAAATATATATATATATATATATATATATATATATATATATATATATATATATATATATATATATATATATATATATATATATTCTAGCTATTTCTTTCTAGCACACAATAATTTAGCCATCACTTGGCTTTTATATTATACAACTCTAGCCCTAGATCTACAAAGATTCTTGTCCAAGAAAGTATTTCTTTCGTATCCAAGCAAAGGAGTCATGCTGCCAAAAGGAAATATGAAACAAACCAAAAACAGTAAAAAAAAACGTGTCTCCATGCGTCCTACAACTTTCGGCGCATAGGCCCAAATTCATACTTTGCCCAAAAATCAGCCTAGGTTGCTATGCGACCTAAGGCCTAGGCCGCATACCTGGGCACATAGCAATCTTTTTTCAGCTCTGTTCTCCATTTTCTTTATGCATTCTCGATTAGACGTGGCCATTTTATAAACCAGACCGGCCAACCGGCCGGTTTTCAACCGGCCAAAATCGGTCAACGCCGGTTAATCGGACCGGTGTAACCGAAACAGGTAAATAGGCGGTTCGGTTAAGGTTGGAATTTCTAAAAAACCGTTCAATCGCCGGTTTAACCGTCGGTTAAACCGACGGTTAACCATCGGTTTAACCGTCGGTTAAACCGACGGTTAACCACCGGTTTAACCGGCCAATATTCAAATTTCATTAAACGGTCATATGACCGTTGCCACTTGCCTCTTCAATTTCTTCATGATCGTTGGGGCCGGTTGGGCGCTTGGCCGATTGCCTTGGGCCTGCTCCTGACCGTTGGGCCTTGTCCCCATTTCCAGCGCCTCACCTGTGCATGTGGCTGCCCCCCAACCCTTGGCCCTTTCGAGTTACTAACTAACGGATCTAACAAAAAAAACATTTTGACTAATTAAAACTAACTATAAATATCACCTCCCTCCTCTCATTTTATTTTCACATTATTTCTCTCTACTCTTTCTCTTCTACTCTCAAATATCACATATTCTCTTACTCTCATCCAATTTTCAGTTAAATATTGTCCCATTTTCAGTTAGTTTTCTAATGAAATTAGTATTTTTCTTCATTTTCATCCATTTTTAAGCTTCGTTTCATTTCCAAACTTCATTTTATCTTACACAAATGGCTTGAAATCAAAGAAGAAGCAATTAAGGCAAGTCACATGTTGATTCTTCCTCCCCCAACAATGATTTTGATCATTAATATCCAAATATTCAACAAAATGAGGAAGAAGAACATGTTGAAATTGAAAGTGGTAGTGCTAGGAGGTGTAGGGGCAGCCGAGCTACTAGGGGAGGTGGTCGGGGTCGGGGAAAACAACAACCTTCTAGAGAAAGAGAGCCGCAATCTCATACCTTCGCCATCCATTTCACCAAAAGAAAAATTAATACCGATGATGATTATAATCTTCAAGCATTTTGCAACTATTGTACCGCGTCTTACTCATTCAAAAGAGGTGGAGGGCATGGGAGCTCAACGAGAATACGACGTCAAAACATCCTGAGAAACATGGCATTTCCACTACACAAACTCAATTACAATATCAACAACATAGTTCGGGTTCGGATGCACAAGATTCGTCTTCCCCTTCCGTCCTTTTTAAATTTGATAAGTGGGTTTATAGGGATGAACTAGCCAAATTAATTTGCGTTAAAGGCATTCCTTTTAATTTTGCGGATTGTGATTTTTATGAAAATTTTGCTCGCCTTTCTTTAAGCCCCGTCGCCACGAGAGTACCACGTACGAATTTCGTACGTGATTTTACTAGAGTGGTGAAAAAATATAAAAAAGATTTAATTGGTGTTTTATCAAATTTAGAAAATAAAGTTTCAATTTGTGCCGATGGTTGGAGCGATCATTGGCAAAGAAATACTTATTTAGGCGTTACTTGCCATTGGATAGATAATTCATGGACTATCCAAAAAAGATTAATTGCTTACAAAGATTTTGAGCCGCCGCATTCCGCGAAAAATATTTGTGCAAAATTGCTTGAGATTTTTCTTGAGTATGGTATTTTAAATAAAATATTTACTATTTCATTTGACAACGCAAGTGCTAATACGGCTAGTTTACCCGATTTAATTATCGTTTGTCAACCCTCACTTGGGGGTAAGTTTTTTCATATTAGATGTTTATGTCATATAATTAATTTATGTGTTAGAGATGGTTTAGATGCATTAGAGGTTTATGTTAAGCCAATTAGACGATGTATTCAATTTATTTCTTAAAAAAATTCTAATACAAAAATATGGATAAGCTTTCTAAGAAGTAAAAGTATGCCGGACAAATATTTTACTTACGATGTTTCAACTAGGTGGAATTTCACCTACAAAATGTTAATCGATGGTTTTACTTATAAAGATCTCCTAATGCAATTTTTTTATGTCAATTGACTATAATGAACTTCTATTTGCTTATCAATGGAATGCATGCATTACTTTATGTGAATTGTTAAAGATTTTTAATACCGCTACTTTGACTTTTTTGGAAGTTTATTATATATCCAACTTCCATTTTGGTGCTAGAGCCACTACTAGAAACAGGTTATTTACTGACGGACATTTACCGACGGACCCATTCCGTCGGTAATACCGACGGAAAACAAACGGATACCGACGGAAATTAATTTCATTTTACCGGAAATTTTTTTTTTTAAAATTTCGTGTAGTCCGTCGGTAATTTAAAAATGTCCGTCGGTAATTCCTGGGTATTACCGACGGACACTGTCCGTCGGTATTACCGACGGCCACGTCCGTCGATAAAGACGCCCTATATATAATGAAAAAGATCCCATTTCTTAATTACGCCTTCATTTTACGTACGCCCTCTCCTCTCTCTCTCTCAGTTCGCGAACGGAACCCTAGCGCCTCGCCGTTGCCATCGCCGTCTTCGGTAAGTTTCTTCTCAATCGCTTAATTCCTCTCTCGCTCGATTTCTCCCTCTCACTCTCTCTCTCTCTCTCATCAGTAATTCGCGAACAAACGCCGTCTCCGCCGTGGAAGCCGTTCGCCGTTGCCGTCTCCGTCGCCGGCCGGTAAGCTCTCTTTCTCTCTCTCAATCCCTTTCTCTCTCTCACTCGATTTCTCTCTCTCTCTTGCTTTCTCTCTCTCTCTCTCTCTCTCTCTCGCAGTCGCCCTAGTCTCTGCCGTTGCCGCCGAGCCCGCCGTTCACCGTCGTTGTCTCCGTCGCCGGTAAGCTCTCTTTCTCTCTCTCTCTCTCACTGGATTTCTTTCTCTCAAGTATTGATTACAAATCTTTGCCTAATTTTGAAAAAAATTACTTAACTGTGTATGTATAATTGTTGAAAAAAATTAAGAAAGTATTTTTGGTAACTGTGTATGTATAATTGTTGAAAAAAATTAAGAAAGTATATTTGGTAACTTTATTAGTAAAATAATTAACTGTGTATGTAAAATTAATTAATTGTGTATAATTAGTATACTCTATATCCCCCAAATGAGTGCCATTTTCTAGTTTTCAAGGAAATTAAGAAAGTTAAGCCATTTTAGTAGCATATGTACATAATATACCATTAATGTCTACATTATAGGATACAAATGCACATATGAGCAATTTGGTAACTTTATTAGTAAAATAAGGACACTCATTTTAGGGAGAGGGAGTAAGTATATTAAACCAGCTTTGGAAAATGGTTGAATGGGTAAAAGAATATTTCATTGAACTTGATCATTATTAGTTATGTTTTTACTTGATTTTTAAGCTTATGTTGTCATTTTGATTGCGATTTGCATCAAATTGACTTAATTTAGACTGGATTAAAAGGGGTTTACTTCAATTTTGAAATGGGATTAAGGGATTTTGTATTGATGTTTAATGTAGTTTCTCTACTTGAAATCTTGAATGTGATAGTTTTTGCCTACTGAGACTTGCTGATTTTGTGGGTGAGTTTTGTTTAGCTGTTAAAATCTTTCCTTTTGTGAAGGATAACTCGTAGCTCGGTCTATAATTTGTCCTTACTTTCTTTTTAGGTTTGGCTTCGTGTTTTCTATGGATAATTTGTTCTTAATTAGCATCACGAGATCTCCCCTTAATGATACCCCTCCGTCCCAAAATGAATGTCCAAAAAAGTTCCAAATTTACTCTTGGAGAGCAAATTTTAAAAGGTTTTGGATATTCATATTGGGACTGAGGGGGTGAATGTCTAAAAAATGAAATAAAAAATAAATAAAATAAATAAAAAATAAAAATAAAAATAAATAAATAAATAATAATAAATAAATAAATAAATAATAATAATAATAATAAATAATAAAATAATAAAATAATAATAATAATATAATAATAATATAATAATAAAACAATATAAAAAAATATATAAAAAATAAAAAATAAATAAATAAATAAATAAAATAATAATAAAATAATAATAATAATAATAATAAATAATAATAATAATAATAATAATAATAATAATAATAATAATAATAATAATAATAATAAATATAATAATAAAAAAAATAAAAATAAAAAATAAAAATAAAAATATACATATATGTATATATATAAATAAGATGAGAGCCTTTCTCACACACAGCTATCAAAATCCGTCCATCTTTGATAAAAAAGCTAGAGCAAATAAGTTCTCCACTGTTTGAGCAAATGATTTTACATTTAATAAGAGTTTTTCTAGTTTCATTTTGTCCTCTCTTCTCTCTAAGGATGCGAAACATCGCGGCCGTATTCTTGTCGATGTGTCTGTTTTCTCTTATTGGTGGTATACGGTCACAAGTAAAAATAAGGTAACGTATAACACCGGTGAAGAGAAACGAGAACTTTCCTTCAATTTTTAATCTCCGCCTTCCATTTACCCAGATCTGATTGAGAATCTTCCTCATGAGCATGAAAGCTGGCGGTGTTGCTCTCAATCTCATGGTTGCTTCGCAAAACATGCAAAGCAACCGTGAGATTGAGGGCAACACCACCACTTTCAAGCTCATGAGGAAGATTCCGCAATCAGATCTTGGGTAAATGGAAGACGGAGATTGAAAAATTGGAGGGAAGCTCGCTTTCTCTTCACCGGTGTTATACTGTTACCTTGTTTTTACTTGTGACCGTATACCACCAAAGTGAAGAGTAAAACAGCACTCACAAGAACATGGCCGTGATGTTTGAGATCCTTAGAGAGGAGGACGTGAAACCGAAAAAAACCTATATTAAACAGAAAATCCTTTGCTCAAACAGTCGAGAACTTGTTTGCTCTGTCTTTCTTGGTCTAAGCTGAGATAGGGTTTTGATTGTTGTGGATGATAACGACTCTCATCATGTTTATTGATCAAAATTATGCATGTTATGGTAATGAATAAAAATTATGCACGATTATATGATTTGTAAATATCATTATTGTCTATTAAAATTGCTTGATTTTCGATTATAAAGCAAGTAGACAGAGTGATATTTGCAATTCATACGTGTATTTCGGGATGGGATAGAAGCCGACCCCAATTCTAAACCTAATGGACATGAATTGTTCTTTCACCCTAGAGACCAATTTGTGTTGAAAATTCTGATGTTCCAAAAGCCGGTGTGAATTAGGGTTCGTCTTTTTATTTATATATATATTGATATATTGTTTTTATTTGTATATATAATATACTAGTTTAGATATGTCGGGTCGAGGTGGCAATCGTTCAAAGAGAGGCAAGATTGCGGGTTTTGTCCATCGTCTTGTTTCTCCAAGGACTGGAGGGAGGGGCTCTACGTCTGGTTCAGGACGTAGTGATGATGATTTGAGCAGTCAAGGTAATGTAAGCTCTAGTGTTCCAGTTAGTGAACCATCCGGACGGGTTCACTTGGACGCAATTATTAATGAGGATGGAAAAATGGAAATATCTATCTCTCCCAGTGGCCAGTAAGTATTATTTAATTGTAAATGTCATATATATAATGTTTACATTTTATTATTGTCTTTTTATTTGTATATATATTGATATATTGTTTTTCAATTAATATCTTATAGGTTTATACATGGTGGTTGTCAAGATCCCTCTAGATGGTTTGGGGATTTATTCAGCGGGTATAATTTTGAGGAATTTTATCCCACCCCGAAGTCAATATCAAAAGAGGTGTACGCTATCTGGTATAGCCAGTTTCAGGTAAAATTACTTAATTCTCTTTCCTTTGTAAAGTTTGTAAACTATTCCCTTGTTTATTTAACTACTTTTACTATTTTTGTAGCACATATATTCATGCCCTGGGTGTACCGACCCTTTATCTAAGTGTTAATAGTATTTTCTATTAGTAAATTATATATTTTCTATTAGTAAATTATAAATTATTTAGTTAAATAAATATTATTTTCTACCATAGTGTATAATGTATTTTTTTTTCAGGAAGAGTATGATAGGCGGGCTCGTGAGGAGGCTATTGAAGAAGGAAGTTTGGCTCCTGAGAGCACCGAGCGGCCCGCCTTTCGTGAAAAGCTTTGGGCGGCCATTGTCCTTCGAGACAAGCAACCAAAGGGAGACCGCTTGCCTGGATTCGGAGGACATGGTGCGGGGTATTTTAACATGCCATTCCGCAGCCCTACTACGCAATACTTTTCATCTTCTTCCTCCGGCGGCAGTCATCATGTGGATCAAGAAGCGTTTGATGATCGGGTCAACAGAGAGGTTGAGAGGCGAGTGGAGCTGATCCAGAGCCAGTGCGAGCCCTGTGGATGCGCGGGTGGAGGCGCAGTGGAGGCCCATGTGAAGACCCAGATGCAGACCCAGGTTTCAGCCCAGGTGCAGAGGCTAGTGGAGCAACAGCTTGAGCAGCGCATGCAACAATACTTGGCTACCATGAATTTGCAATCACAGCCACAGCCATAGCCACGTAATAGCGGTAATGCTTCTGATGAGTCAGTTGGTCAATACCTTAGGCGAAGTGGCGGTGGTAGTGGCGGTGGTAGCGGTAGCGGTAGCGGCAGCGCTCGTGGTCGGGGTCGTGGTTGATTGACATTCATTTTATTTGGCTGGCATGTAATGTAAACAAATATATTTTGTTTCCCTTTCCCTTCCCTTTTCCCCAAGCGAAACAATTTCCTTTTCCCCTTCCCCTTTTCCCTTTTCCCTTTCCCATTACCCCTTTTCCCTTTGTTTGTAGTTTGTTTGTGTTTTTTTTATAATGGGATTTGTTTAAAGCAGGTTTGACAGGTTTATCCCTTTCCCATTACCCTTTTTCCCTTTGTTTGTAGTTTGTTTGTAGTTTGTTTGTTGTTGAGATTTGTTTAAAACAGGTTTGACAGGTTTACAGGTGGTTTAATAATAAAACAGATTTTTTTTAAAAAAATCTGGCCAGATTACCGACGGAAATTTCCGTTGGTAAATTAATAAAAAAAAAATATAATACTAATTTCCGGCGGAAATATTCGTCGGAAAATAATCATTACCGACGGATATATCCGTCGGTTTATGGTTTAGATTTCCGACGGACATATCCGACGGTAAATTTTATGGATTCCGACGGTTATAACCGTCGGTAATGGGTTTTATTTATCGACGGATATTTCCATCGGTAACCTCCGGCAATTGCTCCGGTTAACCGGCCGGCGTTACTCATTTCCGACGGACGGTTCCCGGCGAAATTTCAGATTTTCCGGCGGACAATCCGCCGGTATTTCCGGCGGAATTAGTCCGTCGGTATTACCAACCAATTATTTTCGACGGAACCCGACGGACGAATTCCGTCGGTAATATCCATTTACCGTCGAAAATGTGGAATTACCGACGAAATTTCCGTCGGTAAAAGGCCTGTTTCTAGTAGTGAGCATTGTGTTGCAATTGTTACTATTTTTGACAATTTAAGAGAATGCCCTATTTTAAAAGAATGCATTGTTACCATGAGACAAAAGTGGCTTAAATATTTTGACACTATTCCGTCTCTTTTCTTGGTTGCAAAGTTATTAGATCCCCAAGTTAAATTAGATGATTTAGAGTACATTATAACTTATTATTATTTGAAACTATATCCCGATGGTGACGGTAGTAATGAACTTCCGTCAATTATTGTTCATGACACAAAAAATGATTTGATTAACATTTTTAATGAGTATAATGCCTTATATGGAAACACTTCTCAAAGCCAACAATATGAAGATGATTCCTCTACTTCTCAACCAAGTTTTACTAGTGGGAATTCATATAGTTATTTTTTTGCAAATTTGTATAGTAAAAAACGTGGTCCTTCTCGAGGTTCATCTTCATCATCATCAAACATTCCCGTGGAGTTAGAAACTTATTTCACTACAAACTTTAAATTAAATCAAGACCCAAATTCAAATGAATTTGATGTTTTACAATGGTGGTCAAGAAGAAAAGACATTTATCCTATACTTTTCATAGTTGTTAAAGAAGTCTTAGCCTCTCCCGCTTCAACGGTGGCGGTTGAATCGGCATTTGGCGTGGGTGAAAATGTTTTGGATGAAAAACGTTCCCAACTAGCTAGTAAAAATTTGAAACATCAACTTTTACTTAGCGATTGAGTTAGAGCGGAAAAAAGGCAACAAGACTTGCCTTATTAAGAGGATCTATTGGATCCAAGATATCAATACGATGTCGAGGAATCCACGGAAAGTAGTGATGAATGAATGATGTTTCAGATTAATTTTATTTTAATTAGATTAGTTTAGACTTTATATTAGGTTTATTTTTATTTAATTGTAATAGTTAGGTTGAGGTAAATGCTCCTAAATGTCCCCCCTTATTTATAAAAGGGTAAGGTTGGTTGTCCCCCTCTTTGTAATTTTATTTTAATTAATAAAATTTAAGGGTACTGTCCCTTTTTTTTCTTTTATATACTTTCGTTTCTTTTAAAAATGTTAAGTTTTATTTCTTTCAAAATTCATAACTTTTTTTATATAACTTTTTGCAAAAATTGTATGCAGTAAACAAAAGTCTAAAATAGTCTTATTTATCCAAAAAAAATTAAAAAAAAATTAAAAGTTAACTTTTTAAAAAAAACTGTTAAAAAGTTAACTTTTTTTGAAAATGCAACAAAAAAAAAGTTAGGGCGACCGCCCAAGTAACTTTGTGCGGCCGCACAAAACCTTCCGCCTTTCCTCAGTTTCCTGTCCAAAAAAAAAAGAAAAAAAAGTTAAGTTTTATTTCTTTCAAATTTCATAACTTTTTTATATAACTTTTTGCAAAAAATGTATGTAGTAAACAAAAGTCTAAAATAGTCTTCTTTATCCAAAAAAAAATTGAAAAAAAAGAAGTTAACTTTTTTATAGAACTTAACAGAAACTGTTAAAAAGTTAACTGTTTTTTCAAAAAACTGTCAAAATATTAACTTTTTTATTCAAAAACTGTTAGAAAATTAACTTTTTCCTTAATTATTTTTAAATATGTTAAAAATTTCTGTTAAAAATCTAATTTGAAAAAAAAAATCGGTTGAAACCGGTTAACCTATCAAACCGTAACCGGTTAAGACGGTTAATCAGTTCGGTTTCGGTTGGTATTTTGGAAGGTTTGGAACCGCCGGTTCGATAACCGTGAACCGCCGGTTAACCGAACCGGCCACATCTAGTCTCGATCCTTTCACACTCATGTTTGTATTCAATCCTAACAAATCCATACTTGTAGTATATTAAAGTAGGCGAAAACAAACTAGGGTGTGACACCTCATCAAAGCTAGGCAAAATCTGCCCTCTTAGCCTCCCACGTCAGCCTCTTTATGTCAACCTTTGGCCTTTCGAATTTTGTATATTAGGTTAATTATATCAAATGATAACCTTTGAAATGATAATAGACATATAAGAATGTAGAAAGAGATATAGTGTCTTTTCTTATTACAATTGTTATTGTCTCTATTCAATTTAGAATAAGAATAGTTACACACAATAATATGTACTAAACTATTTGTCTTAATACACAATGAATTATGAGTAATAAAGTAATTGTTACTTAATAAGTAACCAAATCTGGATGACTATAACAATCACTTATACACTACTATAATATACATACTCCTAGGTATTAATCGTGAAAAACTTGGTAAGAGAGATTACAATAGATATTTGTTACAATAGATAATTGTCAATATGCAAAACAACTTGAACATTTTACCTTATAGCGTATAATGCCAAACATTTGTAACCCCCCCCCCAATCGACTGATTTTCCATTTACCCGCCTCTGTCTTTTCCACTTTCTTCCCTGTAGATGTATGTATTTCCGTTAGTTATAGATATGGAGAATGAACATCTTGCTCTTACATATGTAGCAAATATTTTAACTTTATTACTTTACTCTCAAGTCTAATAGTCTTTTGCAGGGACAATACCTTCTAATGGCTCCTCAAACTGTGGTCATTGAGCAGCTTCAAAGAGGCCGCTGTGATAAGAGATTAATAGCATGTGTCTCCCGCATTTGGAAGTCATATAATACAAGAAAGGATCGTGAAGTGATGAGCATGGACTTTGTTGCCATTGATGAGAAGGTTTGTCATCTGTATTATTATGAACTTTCAATATGTTCATTTCAGAAATTTTACTATGCTGAGATTTATTATATGTTTTAGGCTAATGCAATCCACTGCTGCATTAGAAGCAAGTTCATTCCTGATTTCTTGGGCTTATTTTAAGAGGGCTCTATCTACACAATTAAGAATTTCACTGTCGAGAATACAAAGCCTGAGTATCGTGTTATTCATAGAGATAGTTACATTCTGCTAGATGCATCAACATATGTGGAAGAGATTGTTAAGAATCTGCCCAGTATTCCTGGACATTATTTCAGTGTTATAACATTCGACAGGCTCCTTACTACGAGTGACAATAAGAAGAATTTTTTTGGTAAGTATCTTAAATTTTATGTAATTAACAAAATAAAATTTACTAACTTACATTACTGTTGTTTTTATGTTTAGATATTATTGGCTGTGTAGTGGCTCTATCTGATATATGCCAAAGAGTCAGTTATTTCAAACAAGTTTCTATGCAATACGTTGACATTGAGGACTAGAAGTATTTGTTATTCACATTCTTAATAAATATAATTAAGATTAAGAAACTTTATTTGATATTTTTTTTCTATTGGCAGTGGGGTTAAAATGAGGATAACTTTATGGGGAGATGAGATTATTGGCAAAGCAGCTGCCTTGAGATCTAGTGAACGACGTGTATGGCTGATTACTTCTACCATTGTGAAGGGTGAACCTAATGGTATGCTTGACATGTTCATGGAATATTTTTTTTTATTACAAAATGCATATTATAAATAGGGATCGGTAACATTTACCTCTGGTCTATGTAGGTGCTATTGCGATATCTTCGAGCAGCGCTACCCAATTCTATAGTGACAGCTCCATCCCTGAAATAAATCAATTTATCGAGATGTAAGACCTTTATTTGTTTGTTTGTATATGTATGTATCTGTATGTGTGTAACTGCATATGTAGGAAATGACATTCCGTATAATTAATTTACTTATCGTTATTGAATTTTCCTCAAGGCTTGGTTCCTTTGAAGATGTTAAGCAAGTTGGTAATATTCCAATGACTTCTGCTACAATCACCAAAGATGAGTATAAGAAGAATAATAAACTTATTCGTGAAATTAATGAAATGATGACGCAATGCGAAGAAATAGTAAGTGTGAAATTTTCAAATTCCTTCCAACTTTCAGTTTTGCAATTCAGCCTATTTTTTATTTTACCAACTAATAAATTCAATACTTCAATTTACAGAAATATCCACTATTTGTTTACGCAAGTATCTCGATAATTGAAGAGGTGAATTGATGGAAATACAGTTCATGTGCAGATTGCAACAAGAAAGTTCATTTGAATGAGGGAAAATTATATTGCGAGGAATGTAAAAATTATGTTCTATTTCCAAAATAAGGTTTGAATAGAGTTTAGAAATCTTTATTACATGTATGAGGAGTAGGCTAATATCAATCTAATCTCAGTGTTATTTTTGATTAATGGTGGTAGGTATCGTGTGGAGGCAGTCTTGCATGATGGGAGTGATTCGCTTAATTGTGTTTTTTTCGATTGTGAGATCGAAAAGCTTACAAACATTAAGGCAAATGATTTGATGCATATAGTTGATGAGGTTGTATTTATATTCTACCATCAGTAGTGTGTAAGTATAGTAATTGTTCTATTTCTCCTGAAAATAATTCTTTTCGATAAAAATTTCTAGGAAGGTCATGCAGAGCCATTGCCAAGGCAGTTGCGCCAGCTTATAGGCAAGTGTTTCACATTCCAGCTACAGTTCAATGAGATGACTAGGGGAAAGATAAGTGAAAATTTCACAGTCAAGAGGGTATTTCTTGAGGGGGAAATACGTGAGTCAACAAATGAGAAGGTGATAAATTTAATAAGTATCAAGTAAACCTGACAATGTTATTTTGTATGTTTTGTCTGTATTTAATTTTTCTTACTTTACAAAATATGTAATAATGTCAATTTCAGCTTAAGAATAGTGCAGAAAGTTCTGCTATTGCTGTCAAAACTCCCTTCATCAGGGAAAAGCGAAATGCTCTTAAAATCAGGTTAGTTGACTTTTACTCAGGTTGAAATTCTAACACATGACATTTTATTAATACAAAATTTCTATTGAATTCTCTCAAGCACAACTCAATCAATGAGAAAGATATAGAGAGTGTTCTCGGCAATGGAAAGGTCGATGAAGATGAGCATGATAACGGCAAAATGAAGAAATCAAGAAAAGGATTGAAGTTTTAGATTTTTTTTCTTCGAATTTGGATTTAAACACAATTTTGCAGAGCTTTATTGAGAACAAATAGTTAGATTAGTAATTGGGTTTGGTTTTTTACTTTGAGACAATATTTACATACAAGTTTGGGTTTTCAATATATTGTTTTTCATTGTTTGCTAAGATAAACTTATGCTTCTACTTTTCGCTATTTATTTGTTGATTTGGAAGTATGCAAAAATATTATGCATTCTTACAATATGTATAAAGGTTGATATTAGATTTGGTCGATTATTTTTTCCATTTACATTTTCTATAAGCAACCATAGCGATCTATTTATTTCAAAGTTTAGTACACTATGAACAAAAATGCCAATGGAAACTTACTCCTTGAATTTGTGATAAATATCTGATACAGTTCAATGATTTAGTTAAATTGGGTAAAAAAAATTCTCCATACATTGCTTGGGCTAAGTCCTGGTAAGGAATAATGTTTTTGTTTAAATGCGTAAAACTTCTTCCCATACATTGTTTTTTATACGTACTATGAGAAAATAAATAAAAACTATTCGAAAATAGTGAAGTAATACATCATTTCATCTAAGATTTGTGTTGAATAAAAGTATGGAAAAATTACCCTCATTTACTTAATGTCCATATCTTTCAGAAACCCAATTCATGACATTGTCAGCAGAAAATAAATAAAGTGTATTTGATAATATTGACGACATATGTCATTTTATATATGCTCTACTTTCAATAAGAGTATATAAAAATTAGCCTCAACAACCCAACGTCATTATCATTCATAAACTACTTCGTGACATTGTCATAATGGGTTACTAGAATGACCATTAAGGTGATAATACTTTGAACAATTCCTTTAGAATTAAATTTAGAGTAACGGAAATAATAATATGTTACCTTGAGTGTTTGGCTTAATCAGTTTTTAATGAACTAATTAATTTCCATGAAATACGCTGTTGTAAAGAATTTATTTCGTTAATTTAGGATAGGTTTATTGATTATTGAAGTCTATCTATTTAAGCTTATTTTTTGGGCTGCTGTTTAGAGGGTATTAAGTGTGATTATATTTGCCATGGATTTTAACACTTTATAATCTATATAAAGATAACTTATTAAAAAAAAAAAAAAAAAAGAAGATAACTTATTAAGTTAAAAATAGACTGCCAGCTTTAAAGTTCATCAATATTTAATATTCACTGAATCAGAATATGAAATGAGTTTTTCCAGTTTAATTTGGTTCATGGTATGCGTCATATGTCATTACACAATGTATATAATTCATTAACAACTAGAATTAACTATCTATAATAATGTACTCCATCTAAGGCCTATTAATATTCTCTGACTGCTAACAAGAGGGTTTCTAAACATCTCTCTTAGATATATATAATACGAAGATTTTCTTAATTGAAAAGATGGGGAAGAAACGAAGCCGCCATGAAATTCCAAGTTCCCCCATGTACACAGGTCAGGTTTAATTATAATATGGCCTTAACTATTCAGTAATATGTGATAAAAATGTTAACTTGCTTCCTATATTAATTTCTTAAAAATAGCGAATATCACGAAAGAAGAAGCAAAACACAATAGAGCAATCAGGAGAATGAAGATTCTTGCCCGGAAGAGTAAGAATGAAATTGCGTCTCATAAATCCCTTACACAAAAAGAAAGTAAGAAGAGTTCTTATTGGTACTTACATGATTGTTACATTAATTCACCTGTGACCTTCTTATGAAAAATATTCGCCATCACAATGTTGTAACCTGATCTATGTCTGCACAAAATTCACAAGAAAACTATTAACATATTGAAGTAATAATGTATGAAAAGTTTGTTAAATTATCAGATCAATTAAACCAAGGGGTCAAGAATTCAAGGGCGTCAAGGTTAACTCTTATCTCTCAAGTTGGAAGCTCAAGTGAGGCTTCGACTTCATATAGAATTAAACTATCAGGTTCAGGTTATTTATATTGGTTTCCTAAAGAATCTGGTCTTATTTCTTATACTATAATTATAGTGAGCCTAACACAATTCTATTTTTAGCCGAAGTTGAGCGTGCTTATGCAAAACAGAGAAGGCAAGAGAGAATTACTTTGCGATCTTTGAACGTGTTAAAAGAATAGGAGATTCAGCACCAGTCATCCTGAAAAATCCCAATAAGCGGAAAAAATCACTTTGTGCAGAAGGTAATTGATTCTTTCAAAATTTAATAAGGAAAGATAAATTCAATTCACATTTCCTTACGTTTATAATCTGTTTTCTATAGAAAGATATTAGGTCTTTCATTTATATTCTGTTTTTTTATAGATAAATATTCGGTAGAAGTGTCTTTCTATGGAATGCCTGAGTTTACATGCAAGTACTGCCATGCAATTTTTTGGGAGAGAGAACGAGTTAAAAAACATTCCAATAAAAGCTATCCAGTCTATGGTTTGTGCTGCAAAAATGGGAAGATTGAATTAAGCCCTAGACGAGAACCACCTGAACCACTCAAATCGCTATTAAATGGAGACAGGGTCCTTGACTCCTTCAAGTTTCTTGATAATATTCGTGCCTATAATTCCATGTTCTCTATGACATCTATGGGTGCAAAAGTTGATAATTTTATAAATAACAATGGCTCTGTTTATTTATACAAAATTGGTGGACAAAATTAACACAGAATAGGCTCACTCATGCCAACTGAAGGCAGTCCACCGAGTTTTTTGCAGCTGTATGTCTATGACACAGAGAATGAAACTCAAAAATCGACTGAAGGCAATTAATCGTCGAGATTATAATGAAGAATTATCTTCTGATATTATTGAGCAGCTAATTGAGATGTTCAATTCACATAATGAACTGGTCAAAGTCTTTAGGACTGCAAGGGATTGGTATAAGGAGAATACAGTTGGGGACTTGGCTATCAGATTAGTGAAGAATAGAAAAAGTAAACACGGACAGTATTCTGTTCCAACCTCATCGGAAATAGCTATGTTAATAGTTGGATATATAGCAAGTACGAATGGAGAACGAGACTTGATTATTCAAGGTAAATATGGGGCATTAAGAAGAATCAATGATCTCCATCCACTATTCATGGCATTACAATATCCCATTCTATTTCCGTATGGTGAGGATGGCTTTCATTTGGAGATACCTTATGTTCGCAACACAGGATCCCGTCAAACAAAGCGAAAGTATGTCACAGCACGAGAGTACTATTCATATGCATTGCAGCAATGGAATAATCAAGGGCAGACCTTGCAAGGTTCGAGGAGATTTCATCAGCAATTCATAGCTGATGGCTTTACCCAGGTTGAGCAACAAAGACTTAGGTGGTTGGCCAAAAATCAGTCATCGTTACACACAGATTTATATCGTAATGTATACGATGCAATCCAAAAGGGTGATTCGGATTCGAGAAATGTAGGCATGAGGACAATTTTGCCCTCTTCCTTTACAGGTAGCCCTCGATACATGGTACAAAATTACCAAGATGCCATGACAATATGCCGTGTGTACGGAAATCCTGATTTTTTTTATCACATTCACGGCCAATCCAAACTGGAAAGAGATAACCAATCTCCTAAATTCATTGGGAGGCCAAAAACTTGAGAATCGCCCTGATATTGAAGCAGGAATATTTCGTATGAAGCTAGATGAAATGATACATGATATCCTTGACAATGAAATTTTTGGAAAAGTTGAGGCAGGTACGATTTAGTTTCCAAATTTACTTGAATATTCAATTTTGACATTAATCAATTTTAATATCCAATTCCTGTTTCCAATTCAATCAGTTCTATATACAATAGAATTTCAAAAGAGAGGACTGCCACATGCGCATATCATTTTCTGGGTGAACAAAGCTGCAAAAATAAAAACAAGTGAACATGTAGATTCAATGATTTTAGCAGAAATACCTTAACCCTCCATAGATCCAGTTGGCTATGATGTAGTGACTCAATTCATGATGCATGGGCCATGTGGATGCGCTAATCCAAGTTCCCCCTGCATGATTGATGGTTAGTATCTTGAGTACATGATTAAAATCCTATAAACCCTTCTTGCATGACATAATACAACTGGCATAAAATTAGTGATGATATCTTGAGAATTAGAAGAAGGATATTAAGGCTTCCTACATTGGTGTTAGGGGAAGAAGAGATAAAAAATTTGACCCTGGCAGAACTGCAGAAAGTGTTGGTGAAAAATGGTCGGTCTCTTGAGGATATACATGGAATGCCATTACCAGATCAAAGATTATTGGACCAATTAAAAAATAGAATGCTCATGGAGGAACAAAACTATGACATTGGCCATCTATCCAAAGAACATGAGAATTTAATCAAGTCGCTTAATGAAGGGCAATACGCTGTGTATAAGAAAGTAATTGCTGCTGTTGAACGACAAGAGCCAAAGTTATTCTTCCTTTACGGCAATGGTGGCACAGGGAAAACATATTTATACAAAGATATTATCACGAAGTTGAGATCAGAGTCAAAGATTGTTCTTGCAGTAGCTTCATCAGGTAATATATCTCTATTTTGTTATTTAAGCCATATACCACTTCCCCTATCTAATTCGGCAGTTCATTTGAAATAATATTCTATTTTAATATGCTATTTACTATTTTACATATTCCAAACAGGGATAGCATCATTGTTACTTCCAGGAGGCCGCACTGCCCTTAGTAGATTCAGGATTCCTCTTACTGTGGATGAAAACTCTACGTGCACAATAAAGCAAAATACACAATTAGCTGATCTTATTCAGAGGGCATCATTAATCATTTGGGATGAAGCACCAATGGATTCCAAATTTGCTTTCAAGGCTGTTGATAAAACAATGAAAGACATTTTGCGAGGGGCATGCACCTACGACAATGAAAAACGATATGGTGGTAAAATATTTTTAATGGGGGGGGGTGATTTTCGACAGATCCTACCTGTAATTCCAGGAGGATCGCGAGGTGATATAGTATCTTCATCTCTGAACAACTCTTATTTGTGGAATCAATGTGAAGTATGTGTACTAACTCAAAACATGCGCTTACAAAATTCAGTTGGAGCAACTGAAAGTAATGAAATGAGTTTAGCTGAATTTTCAAATTGGATTCTGAGAGTTGGACATGGACAGGAGATGGCAAGAACTAGAGGAGATGAGGACGAAGCTGAATGGATTAAGCTACCTGAAGAAATTCTATTGCCTCTTTCTGATAACCCAATTGAAACTATATTCAATTCCACCTACACAGATTTTAGATCAAGGAAATTCGATGCAGATTACCTGACTAATCGTGCAATACTGACCCCAAGGAATGATGTAGTTGATGAGATTAATTCATTCTGCATGAACTTAGTAGAGGGAGATATGAAAGAATATCTGAGCTACGATTTTATTGATAAATCAGGGGAGAATACATACAATCACGATATGCTATATCCTGTTGAGTTTTTAAATAGCCTCAAGTTCCCAGGTATCCCAAATTATAGTTTACAGCTAAAAATTGGGATGCCTATTATGTTACTTAGGAATGTCAATCCAAGACAAGGCATGTGTAATGGGACAAGACTGATCGTTACTCAACTTGGCAAAAGGGTTATAGAGGGTACTATCTTATCTGGATCACATATTGGTCATAAAGTGATGATTCCGAGAATTACGTTAACGACATCAGAGGGAAAAGTTCGCTTCATTTTACGGCGACGTCAATTTCCTGTTAGAGTTTGTTATGCCATGACCATAAATAAAAGCCAGGGTCAAACATTAGAGAATGTTGGTTTATATCTTCTTCAGCCCGTTTTTAGCCACAGATAACTTTATGTCGCAATTTCCAGAGTTAAGAGACCAAGTGATCTAAAGATTCTTTCTCTAGAGAATGATGATGAGTACAAGGGCTGGACAAAAAATGTAGTGTATCAAGAGATTTTTAATAAATTACATCAGTGCCATAGTCCAAAGACATAAACCTCTCTAATATGTGTACATAAGTAAAGATAATACACTTTCTCTATATGTAATGGAACATTACTTTTAGTGATTTTCAGCAACCTACTATTGGATTGAAAATTATTTGAATTGATTTTATCGTATGTGTGAATTCAAACAAACTAGCGAAATAACTCAACTCTGTCAAAAATGTCCGCAGAAACACACATATACATATACGTCAATAGCCTAATTAATTTACAGTAAATATACTAGATATAAATTGCCATATGAATATGTAAACAAGAAATTCCTTATTTTTTTAAGAAGTTAAGCATAAAACTAAGAAGAGTGAGTAAATATGAAAAACACCCATTTCATTTGATAAAGAAAGGACAGTACTAACAAAAAGGGGAATAACATATTTCCCCTCACAAAAAAATAGCCAACTAACACATCCAAACTAAACAAATCATACTAAACTAAAAACACTAAAAAAAACCTGCCCCCAAACCTAACATCTTTCATCTAAATCCATTCCTCCAAGGCACAACTGGAAATAGACGAGTTGAAGACACACGCTTCACATCAACAAAACTGACATTCACATTTGTTATAACTTCAACCGAGACTTTGTTTCTTTTATAATAGAACCACATAACATTTTGACTTCCACCCCTAAGCTCCAACATCCTAAAGTCGTCATAATGAGTCATCAACAAAGCATGAAAGTTACTCCTCCTTAACCCTTCACTAACTATAGTAACATCAGGCGCCATAAACTCAACGTAAGTATTGAACTTTATCTCCTTGTCTTCCCCAGCAACATCATCTTCAAACAAGAACATGAAAGTCATAGGACTATTATCCATGTATGGACGATGAGCCCAAGCATTAGCCGCACACCACTAGTTCTGCCCTACAGGTAAATTGTAGTTGTTAAATAGGTTGTCAGGAGCACAAAATACCTCTACTGTATCTAGGGCTCCCCCAATACCACGATGCAAGACAAACTTGACCTCATCATACCTTCTATCAGCAAGAAGATACCTAGCAATGCCAGTGTGAAGCTCTTTCGTATCAAACAGAACGTAATCTCCCCTCAATAGATAGATATTAGGGTTAGGGGCTCGATGAAATTGGGATGGAGAAAAGAAAGGATCAGAGAAAGCCATTGTAGTATTATCTAAAGGGTAATTCATGCAAAATTAAAAACTTCATATTTAAACCGAATTTGAGGGCTTCAAATTAATAGCCTTACTCCTAACCGACGCCTACAATCAAAAAGCTGTGACCATTCGTTCTTATGGGTAGTGTCTCTACATATACTTGCAATTAACAGGGAAATAATAACATGGTATTTATTCACACCCCAAATCGTCTAATCAAATCAAAATTAAAGACAAAACACATTATACATACCTGCGAATTCAGACTTCAAGCCGCAAAAAAAAAGCAGTCGAAATCATACCAGCAGCCAATTCATGAATAGATACCCCAAACCTAGAGAGAAGAATAAACGTAAATAAATTTTGAGAATCTAAGAGAATTGAAGAGATCTGAGTTCTTTTGGACATGGCCGATAGCCTCTTCCTTCGAAATAATGACGAAGCGGTGAGGATGATGTCAAATCTGTCAAGACATTAAAGAAAAAAGCGCATAAAATGAAATGCACGCTTCCTAAAAAAAATAATTCATTAAAAGGTATAAATATATTGAAATACCCATTTACTCCTCTGGAACATCTCACCCCGTGCGAAGCACCGGTGATTTGCTAGTTAACAAAATGAAGATTTGAGATAATGCTATTACTATTGTTTCATGTTTGTGTTCCTGCCGCTGTTGTATACGTTGAAGAAACAAACATTAACCAAAGTGGCCTTGGCCCAGTGGTATGTTGGTGACTTCCCGAAGGGGAGGTCACCGGTTCGATTCCCCTCAAGGGGAATTTCTGTGGTTTAATTTCTACCTTGGGTTTCAGGGTCCTTTGAAGTCCCCCGGGGCACATCCGTGCAGTTAAGGAAGCAGCATTGCTGGGCTTGCATCCTCAGTGTGGGGAGTTCGAATCTTGGCAGGAGCAGCTGGAGCAGCCAATTGGTGTTGTAAGAGTGATGCAATTGTCTCGGCAGGAGCAGCTGGAGCAGCCAATTGGTGATGTAAGAGTGATGTAAATGCCTTGTAGGAGGGCTCCCTTGGGGCTCTGGAGTATAAGGGGTACTGCCACCCTGGCTGCATAGGGCACATCCCGCGATTTACCTCCGCCAGCATACTGAGGGGCCGATACCTGGCGGTCCAGGATTAGTCCGGCGAATCTGAAAAACCTGGGTATCAAAAAAAATAAATAATAATAAGTCCGGCAGATAAAAAGAAATCTTTACTGTACTGCAGTTTGTACTAATTTTTTTTTTTTTTTTTGTACCTTTTGCCTTTGGTGTTTGCACGGCATACCAAATATCATGTGAGCAGTATAAAGTAGTTTTCTCAAGGAAATTACTCCGTACCAGTTCCTAACTTTACACAAAAATAAAAAAATAAAATATTGTGTGAAAAATAAAGTAGAAGAGAAAAATTTGGTAAAAAATAGTGAGTTGTTATTGTGAACGTTGCAAGTAACTCTCATTTTCCATTTTAGTAAATAAAGCAGCTAAATTTTTTAAATTAAGGCAGATAAAAAAGAAAGTAAAAATTTTAAAATGAAATGGAACGGAGAGAGTAAAAGATTTTCTAGGAAAAAAACAAAACATACTCCCTCCGTCCCACGTGAATGGACACTTATTTCTTTTTTGAGACATCTCACGTGAATGGACACTGCCCAAAATGGAAAAGAAATTCACTATTCCCTCCACTCATTCTCTCTCCTACTTCACTTTTACACTCACAACATTCTTTCTCTTAACTATTCCTCCCACTCATTCTCTCTCCTATTTAATTCTTCATACTCACAACATTTTCTTTCACTTTTTCTTTCTCTTACTTTTTCTTAATTCCCACACCCATAAAATTGGTGTCCATTGATATGGGACGGACGGAGTATTTCTGTACTATCTTCTTGTCTTGTTTCATTTTCTTGGGAGCTACGTCATACTCATGTTCATAACACACGCTTTTATGGTTTATCCGGACACACTTTAATGATGCCATATAAATTCAAAATAAACAGTACAAGTGGGTGACTCAGTCAAGTCACAGATCTAAAAGAGTGAGGGACATATTTGTAGCTGTCAATTTGGATTGTGTCGTTTGGATCAGTCGGCCTTATTATAAAATGAGGGTGTGTTGTGTTGTGTTGAGTTTTAAAATTACTAATCCAAATAAAAATGGGTTAATTTGGGATGATCTATATGGGTACGGGCTAAAATGGGTTCGAGACGGGTCGGAATTTGCCAACTCACTATATTTTTTATATTTTTTTCGCCACAAAATAATGTTTTTTTTTAATTGAAAATTCTGGGACAACATCGACTTTGTGGACTAAATCCGTGAATCGTTAACTGAGATAGACTCGAGAGATTAAGAGAACAGAAACGGAGAAACCCTAACGAGATGCCGCCACCCTCGTTGGTATTTCCATCGCCGTCAGTGTAATCAATCACGATCACTAATTCGTTGTCGTTATTATTGTCTCTAATTCAAACACATCTCTCTCTCTCTCTCTCTCTCTCTCTCTCTCTCTCTCTCTCTCTCTCTCTCTCTCTCTCTCTCTCTCTCTCTCTCTCTCTATATATATATATATATATATATATATATATATATATATATATATATATATATATATATATATATCTCACTCCGTCAATTCATGGTTTGGCTTTCTATTTTGGGCGTCATGATTACGTAATTTTTCACACTTTGTTTCTTTTCTAAAATGGAAACTTTATATTATTAAAATATTAACCCTACCCCACTATAATTTACTATTCCCTCCACTCATTCTCTCTCCTACATTATTTTAATACTCACAACACCATTATAATTTACAATTCCCTCCACTCATTCTCTCTCCTACATTATTTTAATACTCACAACACCATTATAATTTACTATTCCCTCCACTCATTCTCTCTCCTATTTTACTTTCACACTCACAACACTTTCAATATAATAATCACTCCTTAATCAACGTGTAAACAGTAACTGTGAACATTGTAAATGGACGGAGGGAGTATATATATATATACTCCCTCCGTCCATTTACAATGTTCACAGTTACTGTTTACACGTTGATTAAGGAGTGATTATTATATTGAAGCTATTAATGAGACACCCAAAATGGCAAAATGGGAAGCTACTATTGGGACGGAGGGAGTATATATATATATACTCCCTCCGTCCCAATAGTAGCTTCCCATTTTGCCATTTTGGGTGTCCCATTAATAGCTTTCACTTTCCTTTTTTGGCAAAGGAATCTTTACTATTCCCTCCACTCATTCTCTCCTACATTATTTTAATACTCACAACACCATTATAATTTACTATTCCCTCCACTCATTCTCTCTCCTATTTTCAAATTACACTCACAACATTTTTACTTCCCCCTCATTTTCTTAATTTGCGTGCAACCAAAAATTGGGCTGACTATATTGGGACGGAGGGAGTATATATATATATATATATATATATATATATATATATATATATATATATATATACTCCCTCCGTCCCATAAAACATTACCTATTTTACTATTTTGGACGTTCCACTTTAAAGTCCCACTTTTCTAAAAAGGAAATTTTTTAATACTTCTTTATTCATGGGACCCACTTGTCATACTCACAACACTTTTCAAATTTACTATTCTCTCCACTTATTCTCTCTCCTCCCACTCACAACACCTACTTTAATAACATTATTCCTTATTTTTCGTTCTCAACAGTAAAGGGATAATGTTTTGTGGGACGGAGGGAGTATATATATACTCCCTCCGTCCCGCTTGAAATTGCACACTTACTGTTTGCGCGTGGATTAAGGAAAAAATAATGATATACTCCCTCCGCTCCGGTAGAAATTGCACACTTACTGTTTACGCGTGGATTAAGAAAAAAAATAATGGTATAAATGTTGTGAGTATGAAAAGTGAGGTGGGAGAGAGAAAGTGGGGTAGGAAATAGTGATTTAATTGGTGTTGTGAGTATAAAAGTAAAATAGGAGAGAGAATTAGTGGGTGAAATAGTAAAGATTCTTTGCCATTTTAGGAAGTGTGCAATTTGTAATGGGACGCCCAATGAAGAAAGTGTGCAATTTGTAGCGGGACAGAGGGAGTAAATGTTGTGAGTGTAAAAGTAAAATAGGAGAGAGAATGAGTGGAGGGAATAGTAAATTATAATGGTGTTGTGAGTATTAAAATAATGTAGAAGAGAGAATGAGTGAAGGGTATAGTAAAGATTCTTTGCCATTTTAGAAAGTGTGCAATTTGTAATGAGACGCCAAATGAGAAAAGTGTGCAATTTGTAGCAGGACGGAGGGAGTATATATATATATATATATATATATATATATATATATATATATATATATATATATATATATATATATATATATATATACGTATATATATATATATATATATATATACATATATATATATATATACATATATATATATACATATATATATTTATATTCATTTTTATTGATATGATTCTTTATTTTTGGAATCATGATTTACTTGTATTTTTTATATCAATTTGTGTAAAGTTACTTGTTTTACTTGCTTGAAAATTAGTTTATATTGATATAAATCTTTGTATGTGATTGTTTGACTGTTATGATTTTTGTTATCTTTTGAGATATTATTATGTTTGACATTTTGTGTTTGTTTGATTATTACGATTTTGTTGGGATAGAGGACCAACGGGGCTAGACATCGGAGCAAGAGGGAAGAAATTCGTCGGAGTCTTCTGGGGTCTTGCGCGGCCGCGCAGGTGATGGTGCGCGACCGCGCACTTGGACAGAAACAATTGGCTCGGAGGACTTCTTTCGTGCGCGACCGCGCTGGAGGTTCTGGGCGACCGCGCTGAGAGGTATAAACTGGTGCTGGTCTCTCGTGTGTTGAGGGCGGCCGCGCTCACTGGAGGGCGATCGCGCACTTGACGGGGGGAAGGATTCCTGGGCCGGGTTTTAGGCAATTTTTTCGGTTCCCTTGACCATCTAGGGTTAGGTTTATATTCCCTAGTATATATTAAAGCAATGTTCCGCCTTCTAAACTTATTGTAACATCATACAACAATTATAGTGCAAGATCCTGGCTTGGTAGTGTCCCCAGACGTAGCCAAACATATTGGTGAACTGGGTTAACAATTTCTTGTGTTCTTCTTTGTGATTTATTTCTTGTGCCTTGCTTTGTGTGCTCTAATCGTTCTTGTAGGTTTGCTTGGTAGTGGAGGGCCATATTCACAACAACTGGTATCAGAGCTCTTGGTTCAAGATCAAGGGTGTTGTCAAGCAATCAAGAATGGGCAAAGACAAACAGGCGGTTGAGAAATTCGATGGGTCTGACTACGGATATTGGAGGATGCAGATTGAGGATCTTATGTACAACAAAGATCTCTATAAGCCTCTGAAGGGTGTCAAACTGGAAGAAGAAGATCAGGAAGAATGGGAACTCATAGATCGGAAAGCCCTAGGGGTGGTCAGATCTACTTTGTCAAAGTGGATTGCAAAGACTACCAGGAAGGCGACAACCACCAAGGAGCTATTGGATTATCTTACTGAGAGATTTGAAACTCCATCTGCTGCAAATAAGGTTGATTTGATACGCAAGATGGGTAGTCTCAAGATGCAAGAGGGAGGATCCTTGGCTAAGCACATCGATGAGTTTATGGATGTTATAGACTCATTGACTGCGGTGGAGATCAAGTTCGATGATGAGGTTCATGCGTGCTTGTTGCTAGCATCTTTACCAGCAAATTGGAGCGGAACGGTAACAGCGATCAATGCTTCAGCAGGTAAGAAGAAATTGAAGTATGATGATGTTAAAGACTTTCTTTTGGGCGAAGAAAATCGCATGAAGAAGTTGGGGACATCAAGTGCTTCGGGATCGGCTTTAGCTACCACTAGCAAGGGGAAGCCGGGTACTAGCAAGCAAGGGAGAACCGAATCTAGGGAGAACGTGGTGAGTGGTAAGGGCAAAGCTGTGGAGATCAAAGACAAAACAAAAGGTTGCAAAGGGATCAGTTCAGTGCTATCATTGTAAGGAGTTGGGACACTACAAGAGGGATTGTCCCAATCGTAAGGGCAATTCGGTGAATGTGACAGTCGAAGGTGACAATGTACTAGTTCTGAGTGTTAGTAGTGCACTAGAATCATGGGTGCTGGATTCGGGGGCATCATTCCACTCTTGCGGGCATAAAGAAGAGATGGAGAATTACACTTCCGGTGATTTCGGTAAGGTCTATCTGGCGGATGGCGAGCCTTTGGAAATCAAGGGGAAGGGGGATGTCAGAATAGGAGCATCGGACGGGAAGGTCTTACATCTGAATGGGGTCAGACACATTCCGGGTTTGAAAAAGAACCTATTATCAGTTGGGTAGTTGGACGAAGAAGGTTACAAGGTAACATTCGGCTGCAGAAACTGGGTTATTACCAAGGAGAACTGCGAGATTGCTCGAGGTAATAAGGAGGGGACTTTGTATTTGGCGAATAACACCAAGGATAGTATCGCGGTGGCGGCAGCCAAGGGTGATACGGAATTGTGGCACTGTCGATTGGATCACATGAGTGAGACGGGGATGAAGGTACTTTGTTCAAAGGGACTACTACCGGGTTTGAAGACAGTCAACGTGGGAATCTGCGAAGATTGTATGTTTGGCAAACATGGGAGAAATAATTTCTCAAGGACAGGTAGGGGTTTGAGGGAAGCAAAGTTAGAACTTGTTCACACTGATTTGTGGGGACCATCTCCGGTAAATTCTCTTGGTGGTGCGTCATATTACATGACCTTCATTGATGATTCCACAAGGAAGGTCTGGGTTTATTTCTTGAAGGGGAAAGATGAAGCTTTCGAGGTGTTCAAGAAGTGGAGGGCCTTGGTGGAGAATCAGACGAGACTTAAGCTTAAGTGCTTGAGATCAGATAATGGTGGGGAGTATGAGCTTGGTGAGTTTAGGGAATATTGCGCTGCAAACGGTATTCGTATGGAGAAGACACCAAAGCGCACACCACAACTCAATGGGGTTGTAGAGAGGATGAACAGAACTTTGAACGAGCGGGCTAGAAGTATGAGATTGAAGTGTGGACTTCCGAAGACGTTTTGGGCATATGCAGTTGACACGGCGGCTTTCTTGATCAATCGGGGACCATCGGTACCATTGGGGAATGGAATTCCAGAGGAAGCATGGAGTGGAAAGCAGGTAAATCTGTCCTTTCTTCGCATATTTGGCTGTGTTTCATATGTTCATATTGATTCTGCTGATAGAACTAAGTTGGATGCAAAGTCTGTTAAGTGTACGTTTATTGGGTATGGCGGGGATGACTTCGGGTATAAGTTTTGGGATGACCAAAACCATAAAATTATTCGTAGTCGAGATGTGGTATTCAATGAACAAGTATTGTACAAGGACAGAAAGGGGGCATCTGATGGTATTAGTTCGGAACCGGAGATTGTAGAGGTGGATATTCCAGACTCGGGTGGGAGCAGAACAGTTCATGTTGACCATGGTCAGGAGGTCACTGAAGATGAACCACATACTCCAGAATCGGATATTCCGCTGCGTAGATCCAGCAGATTGCGTGGATCGCCTGACAGGTATACTCCTTCCAATTATTATTTGCTGTTGACAGATAATGGGGAACCGGAATGTTATGCGGAGGCTGTTCGTAGTGCACTTTGTAACAAGTGGAAAGCTGCGATGGATGATGAGATGGACTCATTGAAGGCCAACAAAACTTGGGAGTTGACTGAACTACTTAAGGGGAAGAAGGCACTGCATAACAAGTGGGTTTACAGGATCAAGGAGGAAGCAGACGGCAACAAGCGTTACAAGGCAAGATTGGTTGTAAAAGGGTTTCAGCAAAAGTACGGTATTGACTACACCGAGGTATTCACTCCGGTTGTGAAGATGACCACTATCAGAATGGTTCTGGGGATAGTAGTGGCAGACAACTTGTTGCTTGAACAGATGGATGTGAAGACAGCCTTCCTTCATGGGGACTTGGAGGAAGAAATTTACATGGTACAGCCAGAGGGTTACTTGTCTAAGGGTAGCGAGGAGCTGGTTTGCAGATTGACTAAGAGCTTGTATGACCTTAAACAAAGTCCCAGGCAGTGGTACAGAAAGTTTGATGGGTTCATGCATGACATTGATTTTATCAGATGTGAGGCGGATCATTGTTGCTACTTCAAGAACACGGACAATGGGTACATAATCTTGCTATTATATGTGGATGACATGCTAATAGCGGGCTCTAGCAGAAGAGAGGTAAGCAGATTGAAGGCTCAGTTGTCAGAACGGTTCGAGATGAAGGATTTGGGAGAGGCCAGAAAAATCTTGGGCATGCGGATTGACCGGGATAGGAAGTCGGGTAAGTTGGTTCTTTCACAAGCAGAATACGTTGAGAAAGTCTTGGCAAGGTTTTGTATGGAAGAGGCGAAGCCAACAGGGACACCATTGGGTATGCACTTCAAGCTATTCGAGAAGGACTCGTCTATGGGCAAGGAGGAGCGTGACAAGATGGAGAGAACTCCATATGCTTCAGCAGTGGGGAGTCTCATGTATGCAATGGTGTGTACAAGGCCGGATATTGCACATGCGGTGGGAGTATTCAGCCGGTTCATGGGCAATCCAGGAAAGCAACATTGGGAAGCGGTTAAATGGATCCTGCGTTACTTGAAGGGCACTGCTGGTAAGGCTCTGTGTTTCTCAAGCAAGGAGGTTGTGTTAGCGGGTTATGTTGATGCGGACTTGGCATCGAGTGATCTTGATAAGAGGAGAAGTACTACGGGTTATGTATTCACATTGGGTGGTACGGCAATCTCCTGGGCTTCTAAATTGCAGAAGATCGTGGCTCGATCGGCTGCGAAGGCAGAATATGTGGCGATGACAGAGGCGAGTAAAGAGATGGTATGGTTGCAGAACTTCTTGGGTGAACTTGGGAAGACGCGAAGTGGTAACGTTCTCTACAGCGACAGTCAGAGTGCAATTCACTTGGCTAGAAATCCGGCGTTTCATTCTAGAACGAAGCATATTGAACTGAGGTTTCACTACATCAGGCATCTCTTGGAGGAGAAGATCTTAAGGCTGGAGAAGATATTGGGATCGGAGAACCCGGCTGACATGTTGACAAAGGTTGTGAACCTTGAGAAATTGAAGTTGTGCAAAGCTTCAATTGGGCTTGGAGAATAGAAGAGGAGGATGGCACTACCATGATCGAGGTGAGCACTAGGAGGACACCAAGGATGAGTTGGAGAACGGATACGGGGCTTGTATATGCGGTTGATCTCTAGGTGGGAGATTGTTGGGATAGAGGACCAACCGGGCTAGACATCGGAGCAAGAGGGAAGAAATTCGTCGGAGTTTTCTGGGGTCTTGCGCGGCCGCGCAGGTGATGGTGCGCGACCGCGCACTTGGACAGAAACAATTGGCTCGGAGGACTTCTTTCTTGCGCGACCGCGCTGGAGGTTCTGGGCGACCGCGCTGAGAGGCAGAAACTGGTGCTGGTCTCTCGTGTGTTGAGGGAGGCCGCGCTCACTGGAGGGCGACCGCGCACTTGACGGGGGGAAGGATTTCTGGGCCGGGTTTTAGGCAATTTTTTCGGTTCCCTTGACCATCTAGGGTTAGGTTTATATTCCCTAGTATATATTAAAGCAATGTTCCGCCTCCTAAACTTATTGTAACATCATACAACAATTATAGTGCAAGATCCTGGCTTGGTAGTGCCCCCAGACGTAGCCAAACATATTGGTGAACTGGGTTAACAATTTCTTGTGTTCTTCTTTGTGATTTATTTCTTGTGCCTTGCTTTGTGTGCTCTAATCGTTCTTGCAGGTTTGCTTGGTAGTGGAGGGCCATATTCACAACAGATTTTTTATTTTTTGATATCAATTATTCACAATTTCAAGCCCAAATTTCATTTATTTGATTGGCACGTATGACCCGCTTGGCCTACCAACCCAAGGTGTGTTGGGTTTGGATAACATATTTTCATCCCGCCAGCAATTTGGGCCTATGTGTCCCGCCCTGTTTAATGGCGAGCTTTAGCCCATATTAATAGCTCTATACATATTATATTATCTCCAGGAAATTACCACACCTGTAGATGGAATGAAAAGAACACACAAATCAAGTTTTTTTTTTCTCTCAAAATGTCACGTTTTTAAATAAACTAGTACAACACCCGTGCGTTAAACGCACGGTCAAAAAACGTTGATAAATAGCAGAAATTAAATTAAATTAAAAGAGTTACTATAAATATAAAAGTTAATTTGGAATATATTTTTTAGTATTTAATGGCAAAAGTAACTTGTTAGAATGCTGTTGATCTGACCTTAAACAAAAGAAAAAATAATTAAACCATGAAAAGGTACATGATCCAAATGACTTCCTTGGTGACTGAATTCAACATATTGTTACCCTGGTTGTTTGTCATCAAATGCCTCACTCATCCCCAATATCTCCTCTAAACATTTTTTGGCCTAAACAATAACTCATTTGAGTACACCTAAATAGTCAAAGCCTCAAACAAATTTCAATCACTTGCAAAATCAAATTCCTAAATCTTCTATTCCAACTGAGGCTTCTTGTTAGTGTGTGCATCAAAAGATTTTTGTATGAAACCGAACAACAATAGCAGCAAATAGATTACGAATGAGGACATTATCGGTGGATACATTAACGACTACATAATGTCTAGTACGTTTATCAAAGTAATGATAAAACCAATAGATTCTCGAAGAAGCAGAATACCCCAAAGAGGCAGCAAGCTCATCAGATGGGACTGAATGGGGATCTAGACCTCTTGGTAAGTGTACATTGCAAACTTGATCACACTGGCCACTAGATTGATCTTTTCTCTCTCCATCTATATTCACCTGCAACAGGAAATAAATATGCCTTATATGTTTGAAACTATAGAATTTCATATATACATGTCAATCCACATTTGGTGGCCTCTGGATCCTCTACTGCCTCTCGCTTTACCCTTTAATAACTATGGATCCTAGTCGCAGATTTTGAGTCACGGACCAAGGGCACAGAAATTCATAGGAGAGGCTAACTAACATGTAAGCTGCGACTTACGTTGTAGCTACGACTTCTACCACGCTTAGGTGAAGGTGTTCTTGAGTAACTTCGCCCACGACTGTTGTCAAAAAAAAAAAAAAAAGTCAGAAAGAGACATCCTTCAATTTTACTTTAAACACAAAACTGGAAAGCATACATTAGTTTCTTGGGACTGTTATGTCAGTTCCTTTCTATGTGTCCTCTATCCCCACAGCGATAACACTTGTTCTTCCAATCATCAGCCTTGCAATCCCCAATGGCCATCAAGTCCACAATTGAAACAATGCCCTGTTCCTGATTCAGGGCCTCTACCAAGATAATCACGAGAGCCATCACCACCACCTCCGCCTCCACCTCGTGGATTCTATATTTCAAGTCAAAACACTTTAGCACAACGATTTTCATTATACCACTTCCCACCCCTTTTAAACACAAATATCAATGATAGATAGAAGAAATTGCACACATATCAAAGCAATGTAAAGATACACTGCAGTTGTATAAATCATGCTTCATAAACTAAAAGATACCGAGTGCAAGTTTACCATACTTTAAATAAATAAAAATTGTTCAGAACTCAGAATATACACTCAGAAAAATGGAAGTTGCTCTATCAGAGAAAAAAAAAACCACTCCGTAGACAACAAAGCATCTATTAATACTAATTAAAGGACCATTGTTACTAATTAAACATTCTAGAAAATGCAGTTGAAACAGGAAACCTGTGAGCAAGTGTACACTGAACTAATTTTGGAAATGCAGATGCAAACGGTGAAAGTTCACTATGTGTCTCATGTGACCGAATAATGAATGTTGGTGGGATCCATAAGAAGTACATGACCAACTTTATCGCGAAACAGAAAGCGGATGCTAAATAAAATTTCAAGAAATGATATATAAAACTCACCACCAATATATCGTCAATCTCATTTTCAATCCTCCAGTTCAAACAATCTATCAGCTGGGAGGTCGAGCATCATAATGAAAAATGGAGATACATGAGAAGATATCCAAGGCAACAATACTTATTTTAGAATGAATGATAAGATTTTTAGGGTTGAAAACTGGAATAACTTTGTACCATTTGTGAAAATGATGAGCACAGATATGTAGAATACCTATTCACATATTTAAGCAATCAAATTTGACTTGGCTATTGAGCATATGCTCCTAACCCCATTTATTTTCCAGATAAAGTTTTCGCAACTTCTTTCATGTAGGTGCAAACAGAGAAATTACAAAATGTGGATACACAGATATATTTACTGCTTGTGGCCGTGTGTGTGCGTGCCCCCTTTTTCTTTGGGACAGGGAAACAAATAGGAAGCTTTTGGACATCAATATGAAAGGCAATCGAGGGTTGACTGAATCTTGAAACTATCCAACGAAGAAAAAAGCATTTGATTGAACCAGAAATTTGGCTAGTGCCTTAGTTTGTGCATATCTAGCCAATTTTACAGTCAAAAACTCCGGCAAACTGAAGAGAGGTTGTTAGCAGCGAAGCAGGTCTTGCAACCATGCTCAACGCTTTTGTATAAATCTGGCCACTTCCTTGTCCTGAAGCTCGAAAGTAAGCTCCATTCACCATTTGGTCTCCGTCTGATCTCCAGTTCCAATCCTTCCATTCCTCTTCCCCTGCTGCGCAATCACGTTTTGTGACCTAAACGAGAATAAAATTGAGAAAAATAAAATATAGTCGATATTGTTGGTATAAAAGCAAGGACACTAGAAAAAGAAAGAGCGCTGACAATCAAGACCAACTTGGCTACATCAACTCAAGGGTGATGATATTATCCATCTGAAACATGATACAGGTACTCAATGTTCTTTACTATCTTATCGCAAATACTTCATTAAAATTTGTGCTATTTTTTATTGCCAGTCTTTCAATTAAAAGTTATGCATGTTTAAATAAAATGGTAGTTTACCTCCTTTGTAGTATCATCATCTGCTGCAATGAAGACATTTCCTTGGCTATTAATCGTTGGGTTTGCACTTCCTCCAATAGCATACATCTTCCAACCTGTGTATACATTATTTACAACATGAAAATATCCATGTCTGCACCTGAAAATCATCACCATGTTAATCACGTTATGGTCATGTCACGATTCTATTAATGTTACAGGTCTCCATCATACTCCCTTTGTCCCAAAATAAATGTCGCACCTCTGATTTTTTGGTCAACTTGATTGAATTTGATCAACAATTTATGAAAAAATATTTATCTTAATGAATTTTTAAAAACAGATAGTTATTGATAGTGTTTCTATTCAATGACCATTTTTAGAATAACATGAAGATGCTTATATTTTCACAACTTTTTGGTCAAAGTCCAACCATGTTGAGCAAAAAAATCAAAGTGCGACATTTATTTTGGGACGGAGGGAGTATTTAAAGAGTCATTACCTAGGCATTCTTTGAACCAGACCTTCACCAAAGTAATTGAAAGCAATTGTGACCTGGATATGCTTGTCATCTAAGAAGTCGTCACTATGGCCCATAAGCATGACTTCATTATGATTAAACAATGCACGTAACCATTGAATTCTAAAACTCCAATAATACAATGTGAAATAAAAATCAATAAGAGAGAAAGCAAATAGAAACATTTATAGGTCTAAAATTGTGGATTGAGATTGAAATATATCTTAGCACTACAATGAATAAATGAATCAACAGCATTTTAAGGAATGTAGATCTAACAACCCAGGACTAAACTCATTGGGAGAGACTTGTTCTTCACCATTCTTCCAGTTCCGGGAATTCGCCATTTTATGCAACTCAAATATAAATACCCACATTGATATTGTGATTAAAAAGTCTAGAAAATGTCTGTCTCATATGAGACAATGAGAAATTAGATGCGGGAAAAATAATAAATTACAGAAAACTTGGAATTACCGATAACTTTAGCAAAACCAAGGCCCAAACCAATGGAAGCGTAATAAAAGGACATGACGGCAGCAAAAATAGAGAGCCATGCCATGCTATGAAAGTTTGGTATTTGTGACATGAAAATCTGTACAAGTCCAAAAATTAACATATATATGGTGTCTCTCCCATATTCACAAGGAGCCTCATGCCCTCCCTTATGGTAACAATATGATTTCTGCATAGCCCTGCAAAATAGTAGAAGCAATATGGAGAGATCATTAAGGGCTTTTATGTACTTATGCCACTCACAACTTTCTTAAATCTCCCTCAAAGATCAAATTGGATATTCATTTTGGGACAGAGAGAGTACATGCAAACAGAGGAATCTGCAAGCTGGAAGAGTTCTCTGTGGACTGTTTTGGACTAATTTACCAGTTGGCTCTTCTCTTGAACCAAATTAACTCATATAAAAGAAACACATTGAAACTTGACATTCAAAGGATGGAACTGCAAGTTAAACAGAGAATACAAATAAAGGGGGGGGGGATAGGGTAGCAAGAATTGATTAGCACCTGATGATGGTTGCAGTGGTAATTGTATATGCAACACTACTCCCAATTAGGCTCTCATGGAAGAATACTCCACATATCCATTGGCTCTTCTCCTGGAAATATATTCAACTTCTATTAAAATCTCAGGCTTCTCTTATTATGTTTAAACATTAAAATTATCAGAGCTACAACGTCACACAACTCACCTACCCGTTATTCTTTTGATTGAGCTTGAAATTCGGATTTTAGCTAGAACAATATTTAATTTTCAGTGATCTCATTCAACATTCATGAAGCAGCTAATAAATTGATAAGTAACTGTTATTTTGAAACACAGTTACTACCCATAGTTGAACATTCTAAGTGCAATGAGAAAACCTCAATCCCATCTTTAAGAAAGAAATTTATAAGGTTAAGCTGTAGTTGAAGGCTAAAATATAAAATCTGAATAGTAAACAGACCTTTTCCCAATGATGGTCAAGTGCTACAAATGTCATGAAAGCCGCTTCCAGCAGGATGAGGATGGTTTTGAGTAAACTATACTACAATGTTTTTTGGGTTAAGAAAAAGAATATAAATCCAGACTGAATGTTTAACGTAGAACTGTAATAGCTACATGTTTCTTGACCCATGTCATTGAATTCTATCATAGGGCATATTACGATACATAAGCAGTAAAGTAATCTCTGTCAAATGCAGAGATTTTGCACCTATCATTTGAAAAAACTCGAAGAACCTTAAATCTCAACAGTTAACAGAACATTCCACATATCAATTGATCTGGTTAAAAAACATTATAGAAATCATTCAAAAATTTGAAAGAGTTTCAATTTCAAAGCCCTAAATTTGTTAAGATTTAGAAATTTAGGGATATGAGATTGGATTAAGAGGGAGAAAAGGAGAGTGGAGAGAAGAGATACCTGTACCAAAATCGTTTGCAACATCGTCCTGCTGCAATTGCTTGGTAATCGGAGTGCGACATTTAGACTTTGATTCTCTCGTTACCGCTGCACAAATAAAAACGCAAAAGAATGTCAACCCACAAACTCCCCATTGCCATGGCAAAAGAGAGAAGAGAGAAGAAAGAAGAGAGAAGAGAGAGGCTCCATAGAAGAAGAGAGAGGGGGAGGCGAAGACGGGTTTTGGCTTGGGAAGAGAAGCGACGCCTGTAGAGGAGAGGGAGTAGAGAGAGATCGAGAAGAAAGCATACAAATGGAATATCAAAGGACTCGAGCTTATTTCATACGCGATTGTCCGTTCTCGTGGGTGTATTATTGGGTTTTTGATTATCTAAAAGAGTGTACTAAGTAATTGATCTTTGGGGGGAAGGAATTCGGTCTTTATTCAATCCAAGTGCTTGTTTGAGCGGGAAAAAGTGGGTGTGCTGAAGTGCTTTGCACTTCAGCCTTTATATAGTTATAGATGTCTCGAAATGTCACGTGTGGATAGTTATTTCTCAAAATAACCAAAATTTTGAGAAGTCTGGAGTTGAAAATCGGAGTTTTTAGGTTTCGCCAAGTGGGGTTTCAGTCTTGTTTAAATTGCTATTTTAACTTGGCAAAACCTCGAGAACTTGGTAGGTTGATATCTCTTGGTTATTCTGAGTAATACTTTTTTTTTTTAAATAACATTTTGAAAAAAAATTTCACAAATCAAGTCTAACAAGCAACTACAACTTTTCGGTTTTACCCGTGGTCAATTTCCATCAATACTTTGAGTTGCCATTAGAGATGTCAACTAGTCCGATTCGGGGAGCGGGTTTACTCTGTATTGGACTGGACCCACACTATCATCACTGTTCCGAACCCGATCAGACACGTATCTGTGACAACTTGTCATGTATCCTCATCCATGAATGCATTGAAGATGAGATAGTACCATCACAATGCTGTTACAGATAGTGATGCAGAGATGAGGAGGGTTTGTGCTTGCAATATCTTGGCCATCGAATTAGAACAGAATGAGGGGAACCAGCTGGCAATTGCTGCCTAGATTTGGTAGTAAGATTCTTGTGGCAGTCTGGTTAAAACAATGTCAATGTCACTGTCACGAAGAACAAGTGAATATGGAGAAAGCACCAACTTGTAATAAAACGTAGGATGGAGAAAGAAAAATTATTGAACTTGAACGGTATAAGCAGAAAACGAGCCTACGAACTGCCTGACGGCTGCAGCCAACTATATTGGGCCATGGATATTATATAATCATCAAGTGTTAGGGCCGAGCATTATCTTCCTCGTATGCCGAGGAACATTTACCTTGGCCGTATGTCGACATTCTTGGGCCGGCCTGTCCCAATTACCGAGGAGAGAAAAGTCCTTTGCTCGTCATGTCACCAATTACCGAGGAAACAAAAGTATTCTCCCCGTCATATTTTCATGTCGGCCATTCACTGAATGACGAGGAAACAAAGTCATTTTCCTCGGCTAATTTGCCCAATGCCGAGGAAAATCATTTGTCTTCCTCGGCGTTAAGCTAGCGATTACAATCCTTATTCAACAAGGATTATACAGTTGTAACCCAATCAGGACTACAATTACCAATATCAATTCAAGTCAAACAATGACTCCTTAACAGATATATTTCTCTTAAGATTATATCTTATCTATTTACAAGTTCATTCCAACATGGATTCTACTTATCCATTCCTATAAATACAAGCCCCATGGCTCATTATTCGGTACGTTACTTTTTACATTGGAGAAACTCTGTCAATTTGATTTCTCTAATATCAACCGTGAACTTACTCTCACGCCGGAGGGCCTTTAGCCGGATCCGCCCCGGCTTAGTTTACGTGTTTTCTCTTATTTTCGGGCCTTGCAATCCCGGAGCATTCGGCGCTTGGATTTGGGGTGATTTGTGTTTTGGCATCATCGGTGGTTCCATTGCCGGAATTCGATTCAAACACCCATTGTTTGGCACGAAAAGTCGCCTTACGGCTGTTTTCGCCGGAAATTTTCTTCTCGAACGAGAATTTCTTATCGTTTTGGGCTTTGTTCTTGCAAACCGGATTACGCAAAAGTTGGCCGGATTCTCGTCTGAAGCGAATCGTTTGGCCTGAATTTTTTGTGTTGGAAGAATCGCTATTGGCTGTTTGTTTGTGGTCAAAATTTGCCCTAATTTTGGGCAGAAATTTGGATCTATTGGAAATCGTGTTTTTGGAAAATTTGCTGTTAATAATCTGCTGTTGATTCATAATGGACGGGCAATTCACAAGTGTTACAGCTGAGGATCCCACCCAAGTGAATGGGGGAAACACCGGAGTCGAGGAGCCACTGCCTCCTCCTCCTCCTCTACCTCAAGCCGATGCCATTCCTCCCCTTGCCATGACTCTTCGTTCCAGGGGTCAGGCAAATGCCGAGGGAGAGGGCAATGACCTTCCTCGTCCTACTCGTACTCGTGGGAAGCAAGCAGGAAGGAAGAAAACAAAGAATGCCGACGCCAGGTCAAGCGGGAGGATCTCGGCCGTTGACCAGACGCTCTTTGTTACACAAACAAATGGAGACTTTGCAAGGATGTATGAGACACAAGTTGCTCTGTTGCAAATGGACCCCGAGATCATTCCATGGCTCCCTTCATTGTACCATCAATGGGCCCACCTTTGAGAAAGGAGCAGGGAGAGCATCGAGGCTCCTCCCACGAAGGCTGGCGAGCTACAGCTGCCGGCTCCCGAGGATTCTCCTCATCCTCGGCATAACAAGTAAGCATAAGGAGCTGTGGTCGACACGAGAAGCCAAATAACTCCTAGGGAAGAGGAAGTGAACTCCAAGGACCTAAGAACAAGACTCGGCTTGAATAGGCGCCTATCACTGCTCGCCTCATCATGACACCCAGGCGTCCGCGTCTCCTCGAGCTCGTCGGCCGAGATTCTCCTCGTCCTCGTCATTCGAGATTCTCATCGTCCTCGTCGTCGACCAGGACTCTCCTCGTCCTCGGCATCGGGAATTTGCTAGGCCAAGGACCCCGAGCCCTACGGGATGATACTTGGCGCCTGAGACACTGGAACCAAGACGTGATAAGGCCCCTCCAAACGTGATGGCCACCGACATGAAGAAAAGCATAGTAGGGTGAATGATCGCCCCAAAGAAAAGTCGATCGAAGCTCCCAACGAAGCACTCGCTCGAAGTAGTGAGAAGGAAATAGAAACAAAGCAATGGGAGGCTTGAAGCAAAGGCTGGATGATATGGAGAGGGAAAGAAATATAATGACGATGATTATGATTGGGCCACCCGTCCGTTTTCCTTGAGGATAAGCTGCGGCACCTCCCCATCCTAACCTCAAGCTCCCAAATTTCGAGAAATATAACGGAACCACGACGCCTTGAGGACCATGTGCAAAGTTTTGAACAAACCATGAATCTCCTCACCACTGGCGATGACTTGCTCTGCCAAGCTTTCGCGAGCACCTTTTCCGAACGGCTTTGACCTGGTTTCGTGAGCTTAAGAAAGGTTGCATCGATTCTTTGGAGGGGCATGAGGAGAATGTTCTTAGATCACTTTGCCACAGTGGGAAGAGGAAGATGAGATTAACCGACTTGGCCAACATTGAGCAAGGGAAGGAGAGACCACCCTTAGCTACTACAATAGGTTAGAAAGATGGCACACCAAGTCGAAGAAAGCCTTGCGATAGGGAGGTCATAGTTTGCTTCAACTACGGGTTAAAATCGGCCCCCTCATTTATGAACTCTCGGCCCGGGGAACCCGGCTCAAGGCCGAATTATACAAAGTGGCTTATGCCATTTCCATGGGCGAGGACAAGACAAAGAAAAGGGGTGCGACAAGACGGAACTGAAGCAACTAACTCAAGACGGAATGACAATGGGAACGGCAAGAAAGGAAAGAATAAAACCGTAAGCAGCGAGAAGGCTGGAGTTCGCCCCTCTTACAAAGCCCATCTCCGAAATCATGCGGATGGTGAACCTTCCTCCACCTCGTCCGCCGACCGATAACCCAAAGTATCCCCGCAACAAGAACAAATGCGTGATTTTCACAAGGACAACGGGCACACCACCGATGGTTCTTGGGCCCTTAAGAAGATAATCCAACAATGGGTTAACGAGGGAAAGTTAGACCGTTATGTCATGAAGAAAGATGGCAAGCGAAAGCGGCAGCAAGAGGAGAGTGAAGATGACTCCAAGAGTGAGGATGAAGATAGAAGGCCTCCTAGGGCTAAACTACATGTGATCCGTGAAGAGGTGACCTCCACCGAAAAGCTAAGGGGATCGAGATCCACGAGCTAAGCAAAGTATACCATGTCCTGCTTGGATCCATAAAGCGAAGAAATCATTAGTTTTTCTCCGAATGAGTTGGCGGGAAGTCGAGCGGCTCGTGAGCGGCCATTGGTCATCAAGGGTCGAATTGACAATGTTGAATCCGAAAGACTTCTTGTTGACACGGGGGCCTCCGTGACATCTTGTACTATTCGGCCTTCCAACAAATGGGATTGAAAGACACTTCGCTAGAGCCATATCATGGAAGGCTTGAAGGATTCACCAACCATAAGGTTGGAGCGAAGGAAGCTGTAGAAGCTGGAACTTCGAAGTCGGCGATCATCCCTTCCGATCCAAAGCTACTTGTCACTTTCATAGTCATGGATTTGACTAGTGACTATCATGCGATTATTGGCATTCCAAGTCGAAGCCAAACTTGGGATGGTAGCCTCCACTTCCTCACCAACGAGTTAAATTTCCCACTCGTGCTTTGGCATTGGATGCGTGAGGGCAACCCCCAAAGATTTCTTGGAACATGTTGTCAAGAAGCTGGGAAAAAAAGTCAAAAAGCGTGGAGATAGATACGCCAGGAGAACATCAAGATCACTAAATCCACGAGAAGACCACGGAAACCAGCTCTAGAATGAACTATATCCGTGAAGTATGGGAAAGTGAGGAAGAGGAACCTATGGTCCTAGAAATTGTGGATGACGAGGCGTAACTCTACCCCTGGCTGGAAGAAGAGCCTATGGTCCTAGAAAGCTGCGGATGACCAAGGCATAGTTCTACCCATCTCAGGAAGACCCCATTCTCGTCAATGACCGAACTCGGGGGCTGACCATGACTCGGGGAAGAACAATCTTCCGGACATCGATAAACTTATGCGGGAAGAAGGCCTCAATGTAACGACAATGAAGGGAGGAGAATCGGAGAGATCATCGTCGAATCCACAGGAATTTCGAGACGGACCGAAATGAAGCCTGTAGATGAGCTAGAAGAGGTAGTCATTAATCCGACTATCTGAACAAAAAATCAAGCTAGGAGGCCGGCTATCACGGGAAGAGAAAGACAGAATCATATCCCTCTTGAAAACCAGTCTCGACGTCTTTGCTTGGAGAGTCGAAGACATGAGGGGGATTAATGAGGAAGTAGCCCTCCACCGCTTAGAAGTTGATCCTTTAGCGAAAAACATCTCCCAGACGAGGAGAAATTTTGCAAGAGACAAGGAGGAAGCTATAAAGGAGGAGGTGCAGAAGTTACTCAGCGCCGGAATAATTCGCGAAGTCAAATACCCCGTTTGGTTGGCTAATGTCGTTATGGTGAAGAAGCAAAATGGGAAATGGCGTATGTGCATAGAGCTTCTTGATCTAAACAAAGCTTGCCCCAAGGACGGCTATCCTCTCCCCGGAATCGACAAGTTGGTGGACTCCATTCTGGACACCAAACTCTCGGCTTCTTAGATGCCTACTCGAGGCTATCATCGAGATAAAAATGGCGAAAGAAGACATCGAGAAGGCGCCTTTCAAACACACAGTGGGAATTTACGCTACATCATGATGCCTTTTGGGCTCAAGAATCTGCTGGTGCCACTTACCAGCGGATGGTAAATCAAGTTTTTGCAAGTCGAGATAGGTAGAAACATGGAGGCTTATATTGATGACATGGTCATAAAGACCAAGGAAGGCAGCCACGTTCACGACCTAGAAGAGACCATTCACAACCTCCGAGCCAACAACATGAAGGCTGAATCCAAGCAAGTGCGTGTTCGGAGTTCTTTGCGAGGAAATTTAAGGCTTCATGGTTTCCCGAAAGGGGATTGAAGCAAACCCGAGAAAAAGATCAAGGCGCTCATTGACATGAAGGAACCTACCACCATCAAGGAGGTCCAAAGACTTAATGGAAGAATTGCGGCCCTTGGAAGATTCATCGCCAAGTCCGCCGAAAAGTCACTTTGCCTTTCTTCAAGGTATTGAAGGGTACTAAGAGCTTCTCCTGGACTCTGAATGCTCGGAAGCGTTCCTCCGGTTGAAGGAGTACTTGGGTTCCCCTCCCTTGCTTAGCGATCCGACTACTTAGGTGAAATGCTATACGTCTTCCTAGGCCCTGCGATCACGGCGTCGCATTTGTCCTAGTTCGAAAAGATGAAGGAATTCGAAGCCCGTCTACTATGTCTCAAAAGCTCGTCCCGATGTAGAAAGCGAGATATTTTAATGTGGAGAAGATAGCATACGCACTAGTCATTGCTTCAAGGAAGGCTGCGTGCATATTTTTACGCACACCCTATCACCGTCTACACCCAATGAACCATTGAAGAAAATCCTTCACAAGTTGGACGGCTCGGGGCGTCTCCTTAATTGGTCAATCGCTCTAACGGAGTTTGATATCACTTACCAACCAAGGAAGACCCTCCTAGCACGGCCTTTGGTTGACTTCATGGTCGAGGCGCCTTTATGGGTGAGCATCTCCCCACCTCCCGGAAGCAAAATGCGCCGGAGGAAAAGACTCTCCCATTGAACTCCCATCCAAGCTGTTGGATCTGTATACGGACGGATCGGCTACCAAGGAAATAAGCGGAGCGGGAGTAGTACTAGCAAGCCCGGAAGGAGAATATACTATACAAGATGCCATCCGCTTCGGGTTTCCCTGCCTCTAACAACCAAGTGAATACGAGGCTCTCATATTTGGCATTGAGTTGGCCTCCTTCTATGGAGCAACTAAGGTGGCCGCTTCGTGATTCCCAACTTGTTGTCAAACAAGTGAAAGGAGAATATAACACTCAAGACGTCACCCTTGCCAAATATAGAGACCTGGTCCTAGATATGACGAAGAAAATGGAATTTTTCGAGCTCAGCGAATAGGAAGGGAAGACAACCAAGTCGCAGACGTTCTCTCCAAACTAGCCACCATGGACGTGTCTCCTTCGGAGACCAACCCATATGTAGTTTATGCAGGAACCTGCGTATGAAAGATTACAAGTCATGCTTACGGACGAGGAAGAGAGATCTTTGGATCGATGACTACATCGAATACATTGAAAAGGAGAAACTCCCGAGAAGATGATGCTCGAGCCAAGCTTATCAAGAAGAGGTCTCCAAGATTCGTGGTGATGAACGGAGTCCTCTACCGAAGATCTTTCACGAAGCCCCCTGAAGGTGTGTCTATCCCAAGGAAAGCGAAAACCTCCCCGGCGAGGAAGTGCATGAAGGTGTTTGTGGCGGACACCGGGGGCAGAACCTTAGGCGACAAAATCATATCGCTAGGTTACTACCGGCCAAACCTAAGTGGAAGACGCGCATGCCTATGTTCGAAAATGTGACAAATGCCAAAGGTTCTCTACGACATTCCAAGACTACTGCGGTCGAGCAAACACTTGTAATACCTACGTGGCCATTTGATATGTGGGGGATCGACCTCATTGGACCACTTCCCACCCGCCCGTGGTAATTGCAAGTACGTGATAGTAGCTGTTGATTACTTCTCCAAGTGGATAGAAGCCAAGGCATTGGCCAAGATAACGGAAGAGAACGCGATCAACTTTGTTCATGACAACATGCAGTGCGAGATTTGGCCTTCCGCATACAATTGTTTCGACCGTGGCCTCCAATTCTCCACGGCATTTACAAGCGAATTGGGAAGAGTCAAAGTACGCCATGCAAAATCTTCGGTTAAGCGAGACCCCAAGGCAACGGTCAAGCGAAGGCGCCAACAAGCTGGTCCTAACCGCCCTCACCAAGAATCTTGAAGGACGCGAGGGTAGATGGTTGGACGAACTTCTCCTAGCTTTATGGGGGTACATTTGTACTCGCACAACCACCCTGGGGCCAAGGGGAAACCCCATTCGCACTAACTTTCGGTTACGAGGCTATGGCACCAGCGAGAGATGGCCATCCCTACGGTAAGGAACTCCCATTATGATGAGCAAGTCAACAAGGTCAATAGGCTCCTAGACCTGGACTGTTAGATGAAAAACGACTAGGCTGCGCGAGATGAGGATGGTGAATTACAAGCAAAGGACCAAGGCATATCACGACAAGAGGGTCATCAAAAGAGTATTCCAAGTTGGCGATTGGGTACTTAGAAAGATCGAAGCTCTGCGAGTCGGAAGGCGAGAACGAACAAGCTCTCCCCAATTGGGAAGGTCCCTATATCATCACTCAAGTCATCCGAGAAGGGACCTACAGATTGAGGACCAAGGAGGGAAGGATCTCGAAGCACCCGTGGCATTCCGAGCAACTTTGAGAAAATATTATCACTAGTCTAGTTTGTACTTTGCAATAGATTAGCTCTTTATTTTCGGTCTTTTATTTTCGGTCTTTTGTTTTCTTTTTGTCTTTTTAGTTGATAGGATTGCGGTTTGATGTAATCACATTTCGGTTCTACGAAAGCAGTTTCTTCCGACATGCAAAGCAACTATCGGCTCTACACCCGGCCACGGGAAGATGAGGGCATTACCTCCGATTCTCCCATACACAACAGCCAAGACCGAGGGTCCTCCTTGGCACTGATGGCTTAACGATTGCCAAGACCAAGGGTCCTCCTTGGCACGATGGCTTAACAAAGCCAAGACCAAGGGTCCTCCTTGGCACGATGGCTTAACAATTGCCAAGACCAAGGGTCCTCCTTGGCCCGATGGCTTACCACAGCCAAGACCAAGGATCTTCCTTGGCCTGATGGCCTACACACGGCCAGACCCGAGGTCCTCCTTGGCGATGGCTTAACAATTGCGAACCCGAGGTCCTCCTTGGCGATGGCTTACCGTACGGCCAAGACCAAGGGTCTTCCTTGGCACGATGGCTTACCACAAAGCGAGACCGAGGTCTTCCTTGGCTCGATGGCTTACACAACGGCCGATACCAGGGTCATCCTTGGCCTAATGGCTTACCATACATCCCACCAAGGGTCCACGCTTGGTTCGGGATCACAAGTCATATTCAAAGCCAAGGAAAACTTCCTCGGCCTAAATGACGTACGAGCATAGTTAAAGCCAAGGAAACTTCCTCGGCCAAACCACTTGTTCAATAAATAAGCAATAAAGGACCTTCTTTGGATCCCACCTTCTCAAGTCCAGTGCCTCTGCCTAGCATGCAAGGATACGAGCAAGTTATTTAAATAACAAGAATCATAGCAAAGGATTTTTCATTGATATTCAAATGAAATTACATATCCTATCATCTATTACAAAAAGCATAACAAGAAAAAACTATTCTAAGATTGTTGAGCATCATCAAAAGGCTTTTCAAGCCAATCTTGAGTAATGGAGCCAGGAGGAGGAAGGTCCGTTTGATTGGTAAGAGCATCAGTTTCCTCGGCCCCTCTTCCTTCCTCGGTTTCCATGGCTTCAGGCTCTTCCTCGTCCTGGATGGCCTCTACTAAGTCTTTGATGTTGCCAGGGACTACAGGGGCTGGCCTCCACACTTCCCTGCATGCTTGTGCATCCTTGGCTGCTATCAATTCCAAGTTGCTTGCAGAGAAGGGGACCAAGTGGTGGAGGGCCCTAACTTCCTCACTGTATTGGTCCCGGCATATCAGCATGGCTATTTTGTTGATGTCAAGGCCGGTGGAGGGATCAGCCAAAATGCTCCTGGCAAGATGAAGGTATCCATCTTCGAACATAGTAGCCGTTTGCTCGTCCACGGCGTCCAGAAAGGCCGAGCTAGCTACCACAGCATCCTTGAATGCCGGGCTCTCCTTGAAGCGCGCCACAGCCTCGTTTTCTTTGGCAGGAAGGGCAGCCTCCAGCCCTTGGTATTTGGCCTCAGCTTCCTCGGCCTTAGCCTGAAGCTCGGCCTTATCCGTAAGAGCTTTGGTCAGCTCCTCTCCTTTAAGCCGGAGAAGCTCGTCGGCCTTGGTTTTCTCTTCCTCGGCCTTGGCCTTGCCTTCCTCGGCCCTCTTCACCTCAGCTTCCACCTTCGCCTTGGCTGCCTCAAGCTCGGCATCTTTGGCTTTAAGAAGTTTAACCAAGGAAGACTTCTCAGAATCGCTTTTGGCCAGGGCTGCCTTGGCCTCATTCATGCGTCTGGTCTTCTTCTTGGCCAAAACATTTTCATAGGCCGTGACGAAGCCAGGCGAAAGAAAAGTTCAATATCATATTAAGTATGCATCTCTCAAAATCAATGATCAACGAGCAAGGAAAGGATATTCACCTCGGCAATTAAGAGCCCCTTGCGACAAAGCAAGGTATCATCGCTGGGAGCCTCCTGGACAAAAGCATCATAGGCGTCCTCATCCATTGCTCTGAGCTGGGGCTCACGCTTGATCGTACTAAGGGCCCCGTCCTAGTTTGCAGAGGAATCCCTTTGAGCCGAGGAACGTTGATGGCCATGCTTTTGGCCAGCTCGTCGGCCTGCTCAATAGTCTCAATGTTTTGGATGGTTAAAGGAGGAGGAGGAGCCTCAACATGGGGAGCCTCAACGTGGGGAGCCCCACCAACATTAGCCTTCTTAGTTACAGGCTCCTCGGCACTCGAAGCTTGGGCTCTTTTGGAGCCAGATTTCCGAGCAACGAGGCGGCTTTCCTCGGCTCCCGCCTCCTCGGCACCAGTAGAAAGGTCAGCCAAGTCACCAGTTACGGGTTCGACATGATCCTCGGATGCTGCGTCCTCGGAATTAATCTCCTGATGCACTTTGAGGGGTAGGGGCTTATCACCCTGGACACCGAGCACCAAGTTACGAGAATTGGCCTCGTCCTTCCTCTCCACCAGAGCAGACTTCTTGCTCAGCTTTCTCTTTCGCCTGATCAGCTCCTGAGGACTTAGTCTCTCCATTGCAAGGGTGGCTTCTTCCTCGGTAGTCAAATCTGTAAAGACAAGGAAGAAATGGTCAAGTACGAGCAAGAAGATCCAAGGTCAAGTACGAGCAAAATAATATGCAAAAAATTACAAGTGTAAGATAAAAGTTTACGTCCAACAATGTTAGGTGCTCCAATACATTGGTCGCGGGGACGCTCATCGTGGCACCTAATACAGTCCTCGTGAAATACGAAGCCTGGATGTACCGTCCAATCATTGAAGCGACGACCTCTTTTAACATTTACAAGGGGAGCTACCCCGTCCTCGTTCCCCGGCATCAATCCTGCCTGGATATAGAAATGATCCGAGGATTCAACTTGCTTCCCACCCAGGACTCCCTACCCTGGCAAACTCTTCTAGTCGTTTGATCAAAGCTTTGGTCCACTCATATTGTTGGACAGCGAAGGTAGATGTTGGGTCACCACAAGGAGACTGGAACTCCCAACCTTGGCGGCTCTCAACTCGGATGACATGATGATCCCAGCCTGGAACTTTACTAGACATGGGGAGGAGCAATTTTGGTTTCCTATTGGCACTCCTAATTACTACCAGCCATTGTTCCTTGATGACTTGGATAATGTAGAAATGACGGAAGGCTCCCATGGTCGGCTCATAGCCTAAACTACGGCAGAGGATGATGAAGCTAACCAGCACCCTAGTGCCATTGGCTCCTAGCATGGCTGGTACTGCCTTTACATCGTCCAAAAATTCGCAGATGAAGGGGTCCAGAGGAAGACGAAGCCCCTGTTGGAACTGTTTATAATAGAAGTGAACATAATCTTGGTTGTAGTAAAAGTTCGTCTCCTCCTTCTCCGTCTTCGGCTCAATCTTGCCCATATAAGTTAACTTGTACTCATCCCGGTTCACCTTGTACTTGGAGTACAATTTTTCAATCATGGGATCCCCAGGCTTTGGTGCCCTCTCCACTTGCTTTCCTCGGCTACCTGCTCCTCGGCCTCTTCTTCGGACGAGGCGGGCATCAGCTTGTGCACCTTCAACGAAGGCGTCAACTATCTGAGTAGACGAGGAGGGCTCTCCTTCTCTTCCCGTCATATCTGCATAAAGACGAGGAGACCAAATTATTTACCTCGTCAATGGCTGATTAAATGACGGGGAAGGAAGATTCCCCTCCTCGTCATTCCATAAGGCCGAGGAAGGAAGATCTCCTTCCTCGTCATTTCATAAGGCCGAGGAGGGGGCCGTACCTCTCAGACGCTCACGCATTTCGCGATGGGAGGCCGGGTAGAACAGTTCGATGTGCTCCACCATTTGAGCCCTATCCTCAAACACTATGATGTTGGGAGAACCAGACTCAATCCTATCTATTCTTGTGGAATCAGGGTATAGAATGAATAAACGGGAGCGTAGTAACCCCTCAACTGCTTGCTTATATCATCCAAGTTCAACATCATCCATGGACCCCTCTCTACGATAGACCCTCAAATTTCCAGTATGATATCCATAGCGGAATCGGGGAGAATGGTCCCAAGATCGAGCCATTTCTAAGGGGAATCAAAAACGAAGGGGGAGTTCATTCAACATTCCAGAAATTTCATATAAAATGCAAAGAGAATTAATGAACTGAAGTTTTTAAAGTTTTTTATCAAGAAAAGCTTCAACCTTCAACAATGGTGGTTCTTGGCATGGACAAAATCACTCCTAAACCCTAGAAAATCTTTGGAACATGAAAAGAAGTTGTAAGAAAAGGAGAAATTTCATACCGAGTTTGCAAGAATGAATGGGATCAATGCGAAAGCGACTTCGCCGGAAAAATCAAGCTCGCCGGAGCCGGGCTCAAGGTTGCTTTGTGATCGCTGAAATCTCTTTCGCCTTTGCTCTCAATTGCTTGGGGTTTGTAAAGAGTAAAATGAAAGGGGTTTTAGTTTTATATATCCCTCCAATCCGGGTCAACCCGTGGGTAAAGCAAAGATCCAGTCCGAGTCCCAAGAATTAAATGCGAAATGATGGGTTCAAGGCGTGACAAGACCGGGGGCCCTGCAGAATAGTAACCGTCGAGATACCACCATGACGCGTGTAAAACCTGTTCGTATCCCATATGCCGAGGACGAGCTAACTTTCTATTCATCAAAGCCGAGCTAGAAAGTTGGGGGCCACTGAACGGTATAAACCGAGCTACGAACATGGGCTTGCCCGAACCTGGGCCCAACTATATTGGGCCATGGATATTATATAATCATCAAGTGTTAGGGCCGAGCATTATCTTCCTCGTATGCCGAGGAACATTTACCTTGGCCGTATGTCGACATTCTTGGGCCGGCCTGTCCCAATTACCGAGGAGAGAAAAGTCCTTTGCTCGTCATGTCACCAATTACCGAGGAAACAAAAGTATTCTCCCCGTCATATTTTCATGTCGGCCATTCACTGAATGACGAGGAAACAAAGTCATTTTCCTCGGCTAATTTGCCCAATGCCGAGGAAAATCATTTGTCTTCCTCGGCGTTCCGGCTAGCAGTTACAATCCTTATTCAACAAGGATTATACAGTTGTAACCCAATCAGGACTACAATTACCAATATCAATTCAAGTCAAACAATGACTCCTTAACAGATATATTTCTCTTAAGATTATATCTTATCTATTTACAAGTTCATTCCAACATGGATTCTACTTATCCATTCCTATAAATACAAGCCCCATGGCTCATTATTCTAAGACGTTACTTTTTACATTGGAGAAACTCTGTCAATTTGATTTCTCTAATATCAACCGTGAACTTACTCTCACGCCGGAGGGCCTTTAGCCGGATCCGCCCCGGCTTAGTTTACGTGTTTTCTCTTATTTTCAGGCCTTGCAATCGCCGGAGCATTCGACGCTTGGATTTGGGCTGATTTGACGATTTTGGCATCATCAGAACTAAGCATGTCGCAAAGAGTTACCTTGAAGCATTAGTCAAACTCTCGCTTTGTATTCGCAATACTCATCAAGCTCATTGGTATCTGATTCAAGAATAACTTGAGAATGCTTCTAGTTCTCAATGAGCAAACCATTTTTCCAGGAAAGGTTGCACATAATGCATGCTTAGAGTTGATTTTACACATTATCATGGTTGAACATAAATGCAAATCCAACAGCCTAACATATTTCCGGTGTTCAATAAAAAAACCCATCTCTATCCCCAAGCGTACAGCCCAACAGACAATTACAGAACAGATTCCCAAAAATGTGAGGGCCATTGGAATGTAGTATACTTTAGATATTGACAAAAGCAAATGTTCTCTCACTAGAAAGTGGCGTACGATAAGAATGTACTTAATTTGCTAGTAATCAAGCAACGTAAATAAATTAATCAAAGAGTTTGCCACAATAATGTAGCTAGAGTAAGGTCAGAATTGAGCATGATGAACGATTATCAGTTCGCACAATTGTCACTCGACAAGATTGGGGGTCTAATATTGATTTTAATTACTTTCTAAGACGTGAATAAAAACTAGATTATAAACAAATAAAGGAAAATACTTTGGATTAATTAATATCGGGCCACTTTCTCTAGGGCCCCTCATGCGAGATTTAAACCTAATTTAAGAAATACTCCCTCCGTCCCAAAATGTTTGTCCCATTTGACTTTTTAGTTGAACTTTGACCACAAATATATGACAATTTAATTATGTTAATGAAATTCTAAAAATTCCTATTGATTCACCATTAATAATATTATCAACAACAACTTTTAAAATTTCATGAACATGATTAATCTCTCATAAATGTGGTCAAAGTTCAATAAAAAAGTCAAATGAGACAAATATTTTGGGACGGAGGGAGTAACATTTTGCAAATCCCAAAGACACCCTTTGGTTTGGTAAGACAAACACATAAATGCCCCCTTTTTTTTGCACGCACGCGCACTAAGGCGTTTGTCACTGGACCAACCAAGTCCAAAACTGAAAATTATAATTTAGTCATTGAGATTTTCAAAATTATATATTGGTCACTAAACTTTCAGACATTTCAGATCAGTCATTAGATTCGAAATAATTTAAGTTTCCTCTCATAATTTACACATTTACAACTCTTATAAGTTAATTATAAGACCACTTTGTCTCTTATAATTAACTTATAAGACAAAATTTTCAACAAAAAAACTCAAAAATTTCAATAATAACAACGAATTGCAACTCTTATAAGTTAATTATAAGACCACTTTGTCTCTTATAATTAACTTATAAGACAAATTTTTCAGCAAAAAAAATAAAAAATTTCAATAATAAAAACGAATTGCTATCATAATTTACACATTTACAACTCTTATAAGTTAATTATAAGACCACTTTGTCTCTTATAATTAACTTATAAGACAAAATTTTCAACAAAAAAAATCAAAAATTTCAATAATAACAACAAATTGCTCTCATAATTTACACATTTAAAACTCTTATAAGTTAATTATAAGACCACTTTGTCTCTTATAATTAACTTATAAGACAAATTTTTCAACAAAAAAAAAAAATTCAATAATTACAACGATTTGCTCTCATAATTTACACATTTACAACTCTTATAAGTTAATTATAAGACCACTTTGTCTCACATAATTAACTTATAAGATAAATTTTTCAACAAAAAAAAAAATTGAATAATAACAAGGAAATGCTCTCATAATTTACACAATTACAACTTTTATAAGTTAATTATAAGACCACTATGTCTTTTATAATTAGCTTATAAGACAAGTTTTTCAACTAAAAAAATCAAAAATTTCAATAATAACAACGAATTGCTCTCATAATTTACACATTTACAACTCTTATAAATTGATTATAAGACCACTTTGTTTCTTATAATTAACTTATAAGACAAGTTTTTCAACAAAACAAAATCAAAAATTTCAATAATAACAACAAACTGCTCTCATAATTTACACATTTATAACTCTTATAAGTTAATTATAAGACCACTTTGTCTCTTATAATTAACTTATAAGACAATTTTTTCAACAAAAAAAAAAATCAAAAATTTCAATAATAACAACGAATTACTCTCATAATTTACACATTTACAACTCTTATAAGTTAATTATAAGACCACTTTTTCTCTTATAATTAACTTATAAGACAAATTTTTCAACAAAAAAAAATCAAAAATTTCAATAATAACAACAATTTTGTTGACCACATTCATAAATCCTTGGCTAGTTCAATCAACAACCACATTTTTAACCAATAAAGATTTGTTGTCCCACTATTAATGCCAAAATCCTATAGCATAGTTTTGTAACAAGTTAAATTATTACTCCGTATTAGTTTTAAGTCTCACAAAAAAAAGGGAAGTTGCATGATCTTTCAGCATCTCACCATTGACCTGATCCATTTGGTAAAGTTTGAAGTTTCTTTATAATTTTGTCTTATCATTTCAAAATTTATTGAATAACTTAAAGACCTCCACGTAAATAACTCAGGGAATATCTGATCTAGAGCGTAATTGAGCATAACAATTTTGTTCAAGTCTAAGAAGACGAGCTGGACATGGCAGTGCTGAAATGCACTTTCTAAAGCCATTTTCTTCAATTTCATCATCTCTTTTACCAACACAAACACTATCTGCAAGTTCAATATTTTTTTGAAAAGAGATTTGAAACGAAGCAGAGGAATCCAACCGGACATATATGAAATGACAACGGAGAAACCAACAGATCTGAACGAAGAAGGGAAAGAAGATGAGGCAAACTAGATCTAGGGTTTGCCGGAGAAGAGAGACCGGATCTGAGGCAATAGGCGGCCAGATCTGAGACGGCGACGAGCTGCCGTTGATGGCAGTGAACCAACGGACAACAACATGGTGGAGACGGCGACGAGCTGCCGTTGATGGCACTGAACCATGTTTTGAGGTTGTGCCGGTAGGTTGAGAGAGGAGAGCGAGAGAGAGAGAGAGAGAGAGAGAGAGAGAGAGAGAGAGAGAGAGAGAGTGATTGAGTGTGTGTGTGTGTTTTCTGGTGTGTACATGTGGGAGGAGGGAGGGGCGGGGTGCATTTTGTTTGAGGGGGTAGGGGTAGTTTTGGTATTTAAGAGTTTTATTTGACTGATCAACGGAGGTGAGGGGTGTACACGAAATTATAATCTTAGGAGAACTCTCTATTTAAGATTTACAAAAGTGTCTCCTTAAAAAAGAATAAAATTTGGGAAGGGAGGGCCCTAAGGGAATTTATCCAATTAATATCCCCGTCTATTATTCAAATATCATTGGCCAATTCTTTTCCATTTTATCCTATTCACTTGATCACGAGATGTATTTCAATCTCTATCTCTTTCTTTAATATTAGTTAATAGTAGTGACACACTCACTAATAACCCTAATAATTATTCAAACCTAACTGACACAGTCTAGATTTAAAATACCAATTGATTAACGACTTAAGAGATTAAGATCGAGAACACTTTATAATGTTATTTCAATTAGATAATTGTTTATTTTCTCCTAATTCACAATTCATCATGACACATGCATGGACTATAAAGATGCTACTTGTGAAACCCTAAATTGACACAATCTTAAGGGATTCTAGGAAAATCTTAAGGGATTCTAGCAATAAATCAATAACAAAGATTTAACAATCGACCTAATTGCAAAACCCTAGAAATCAATTTAATCAATCAAGAACAGAAGAAAATATAAATAGGATAAAAGAGATGAAAAGAAATTAACCTCAATTGAAATCAAGAACGGTTCCAATAATTAAATCCAAAGCAAAAGAATTTAGTTCTCCATGGAAAATAATAAATCTCTCAAAGAAAAAGTATAAAAGTTGAAACCCTAAATATTTTCTAAAAGGAAGTATTTATACTCCACCCTAAAAACCTAAATCAAAAAGGAAAATAAAAAGAAATATAAAAATGGTTTTTAAAATAAAAACTGCACCGTCAAAGTCAACAATTTGGATTCGATCTCGTGGTACGAGTCGTGCACTCTGTTCAACTCGTGCTGAATGGAAGCACGAGTCGTGTACAGGACCACGATTCGTGACATTATTCTTGGTTGACTTGCAGTGTCTTGCTTGACTTGGATTCGATTGGCGCAGGTGCACTTTGGTCACTCAAGTTTTCTGATTTGCAGTTTAGTCCTTCAAGTTTCCAGATTTTTAGTTTAGCCCCTGAACTTTATAATTCCAGTTTACTCCCCAGTTTTTTTATAATTGCAGTTTGGTCCCTGGATTTCTCAGATTTCTACAAAACAGTCCTCAGCTTCAATATCTTGACTTTGACTCCTCGAGAGTATTACATTCGGATATATATGAAATAAAACAAATAAAATACCCTCGGATTACAATAACTCTCAACAACATCTGACTTTAACATATTATTCCAAAATTACATCAAATCTAAACTAAATACATCAAAATAGGGATAATATGTCTAGGAAAATAGGAAATTATAAATAACAAAATCAACCACATCAAATCCCCCCACGCTTAGAGCATTACTTGTCCCTGAGTAATATCCTAACCCCACTCTAAATCGCCGGTCTAAACATATAGCATGGGAAGAAAATAACCCCTAATCTCCTCTAATCCACCAATCCAAGTATATCAATCATAATACGGAGTATAAATACTTCCTTCTCCTTAATACTCTCGAAAAACATATGAGTATATGGTCTTAGCTCGATACCAACTCCAACATGTAAAAGGTCATCCGAACTAAGGCCCACACATAAAAGCAAAGGGAAACTAAAACTGTCCTAATTTTTCCCCACGCTTATCTCACACTATGGTCTTAGCTCAATACCAACTCCAACATGTAAAAGGTCATCCGAATTAAGGCCCACACATAAAAGCAAAGGAAAACTAAAACTGTCCTAATTTTTCCCCACACTTATCTCACACTACTATCTCCCTCATATAAAAGTCTTCTTAAGGAATGTTAATCCCCACAAAACTACCTCGCAAAAGCACCAACTCCCCTTATAACTTCAACAGTGAACGATGGTTTCTATCCTAGGCACCACTATCCGAACCTCCTACTCCAAATAATGATCCTACCGACACTCCAAAACCTCCCTTATGTCTCCACTCCGGTGATATAAAATAAAATAACTCAAAGATATAAACGTTTACTGGTTCGAAATCCAGCAAACAAGGCTTTAAGCCTAAAAAACTTTTCACTATTAAAACTGTTTTATTAAAATTTTTCGAATAAGTAAAAAAATAAAAAGATTAAAATACTAAACAAGTTCTTACCACCTTCTATGCTAAGAATAGTCTCCCTTTCCCAAGTAGATCCTATTCTATACCAGAAGTAAAACAGAACATTGATTAAAAACTAGATGTTAGTTCGGATGTAAGACACAACCTTCACTCACAACCTAAAAGCTCTTTTGAACCGTGAAGAACAACTATGAATTGTCTTCCAAATTATTCTCTAATGCCGTTTCTTCTCAATGTGTTGAAGTTTTGTATTTGTAGGCACTTTGAGAAGATCTTCACGTCAATCGAACTCTTCCTTAGAGCATCCACAATGATAAGAGCATTTTCTCTAGCTTTTTTATATTTCCAATATGACACATCATTTATAACTCAATAATAAAAACCTCCAAGCTTTTTTCACAATGGTAGGACTTTTTTATCAACTTTTTTGTTCTCCCAAATCCAACAACATTAAACTTTTTTTCTAGCATTTTTCTATAATATTTAATGATCAATATAGGAAAGTGGTCAAAATTAAGAGCATCCACAATGGTAAAAGCTTTTTTCATAGCTCTTTTGCAATTTCCAAGTGACACATCATAAACAACTCAAAAACAAAAACCTCTAAGCTTTTTTCACAATGGTAGAGCTTTTTCATCAACTTTTTTATGGCCCCCACATCCAAAATTAAATTATTTTCTTGCATTTTTTTATGAAGGAAAATATTAAGGAAAATAAAAATTATTGTTTTATTTAATGTTCAACATTGGGAAATGGTGGAAATTAATGGAAAGAGCTCCTAGAGAGAGCTCTTTGTAGAAGGAGTTGCTCTTTATGAAGGAGCTTTCCAACTTTCTCTACAATGGAAAAAAGCTCTAGAGAGCTTTTTCATGAAAATTAAAAGCTCCCAAAAAGCTCCCATTGTGGATGCTCTAATGGAAAGAACTCCTTGAGAGAGCTCTTTGTAGAAGGAATTGCTCCTTAGTAAGGAGCTTTTCAACTTGTTCCACAATGGCAAAAAGCTCTAGAGAGCTTTTTCATAAAAATAAAGAGCTCCAAAAAATCTCCCATTGTGGATGCTCTTAAGTGAGATTTCAATTCCTATAAGGAAACATAAAGCACACTCACAAGGAAAGAGATTTGTTAGTAGATTAGTCCTAGTCTAAATATATGTACATAAATAAAAGATAATTACATGTTAACAATGTCATTTTCATAATAGGACAATATACATTTTTCTAAGAAAGTCATAAAATCAACTTATCAAATATACCAATTTGATTCGAAATAGGAAAGTAAAATATTCCCTAAAAATTTACTCTTTCAATCTTCCCCTATTTTGGACTTTCTGGTCAAAACAAAGATTTAGGATGTGATTACTATGACCAACATTATCAGACTTGAAAACTCCCCTTGAATGGATGTGTGTGCAGATGTGACAACCCATCCACACAAAACTACATAGAACAAGTTAGTACTAAAAGTTGCAGTTCAACAAATATAAACTAAAGTAATCATTCAGCAAAAGTATTTAGGGATTACAGACCAAGTTTTAAACTAACAAATATTAAAAGCAAAACTAACAAATATTAAAAGCAAAAATAGAAATTGTTTATGAAACCACCACAATTTAAATGAAAATAAAAGTTAACTAAACTCCCCCTGAGTTTACAGTTCCCAGCTTCTCCATGAAGACAAATCACCAGCAGCAACATTGGGATTATCACCAGTAGCTTCTCCTTCTTCTCCCTCTTTTTGACTAGAAAGTTTAGTCTGCCATCTCAGGAGTCTTACCTTCAGGGCTTTAAGATTGTTAGCATGTGATTGGGAGGCAAGCAGTTGTTCATTAAGAGCTTTGGAGAGAGCATCAGCTGCAGCAATCTCAGCATCAAGGTCTTTCATTTGATCCTCAATAGGGTCCACAGATGTGTGGCTGGATGTGCCCACATCCTGCATTGTAATTCTAGGAATAACCCCTAAAGGGAGATCAATAAATATTTGCTTTGGGTCCAACATGGTTTTGGTTTCTTTAAACAGATCAAACTTACTCACTCTAGATTCACTCTTTTCAGATTTCACTCCTTAGGCAATCAAAATTTGAGAGATGAGAGCAGGGTAAGGAAGGGACCACTTCTTGGATGGAGATTCACAATATCCACAGATTTTCCTAAAGATGAATTCCCCAAAATTAATTTTCTTGTTGGCACCCAGCCTATAAAGCAAATTAGCTTGCACCCTTGTCACTGAGGTTTTATTGTTTGAGAGACACAAGTTGACAGTTAAAATAGAGTGGAGAAAACAGTACAAAGATGTAAGTGAACCACTTCCTAGATTCTTAGGTTTAATGGGCCAAGCAGTTAGATTCCCATAGGTTAGGGTGGACACTAGCTCTTCCTCAAAAACATCACACACCTGATCATACCCCTCTTCTAACCCTAAGAAATCATTGATGACAGAGGGAGAGAAATGAATAAATTTCCCTCTGACATACCCAGTGTAGAACATGGAAGAAGAAGGTTTGACCCCTTGGTCAAATTTGCATAAAACTCATGCACAAGTTTAGGGAAGAATGGAATAGGATGATCAACAATTAAAAACAATGCTCTCTCTTCAAAAATTTTGTCTATTCCTAACTTGGAGAAACTGTCCCTATCTCTCTTCATCTCATTAATGAACACTTTATTCACTATTTGCCCATGCCTTTCAGAGGCATCAAGAGAAAGAAATTTGGTGGAAATAGGGGTGAAAGAAGTAGAGGAGGTGAGAGATTTAGGAATACCCTGTTTAGCAGTCAGGAGGATGTGCACTTAGATATGTGCACATCTGAAGGCACATTATTTGGGGGAGAGTGTTCCCTTTCCATTTCAACTTCAGTAGCCTCTTCAGCTTGTTCATCAATAGTTTGATCTTCTTTTTCTTGCTCTATTTCATTACGACGTAACTTAAAGTTTTCATCTGATGCAGTATCATCAAAATCAACACTGTCTTCAGATTCAACTTCCTCCAAAACAGGTTCAAGCTCAGCAACCTTCTTTTTGCCTTTCAATTCCACGAGCAGGTTGGCTAACGGTTCCTCATCCTTGTTAGTTTGAGGGGTTGCACTTGGTTGAGCCCTAGGCTTCCTGGTCAGTTTCAGCTGAGGCTCCTCTTCCTCTTCTTCTTTATCACAAGTGATGGAAGTAGTTAGTTTCCCCCCATGCAGTTCTAGGATTTTGGCTTTATCAACTTTAGAAAGTTTTCTCACCCTATGAGACCTTCTCACATTCTTGGGGGGTGAGGATTTTAAGGAATTCCCTTTTTGGTTTGGAGGTTGTAAGTTTACTTTTCTTTATGAGGGGGGTAACCAAAGAAGGAGCAGTGGCCACAAAAGGGGGAACCACATTAGGTTGAGTAATAGGAGATGGTGGAGGAGAGGGAATTTTTGGTGAAGGGGGAACAGTGGTTGGTTCCAATGCAGTGGGATCAGTAGATGGGGGGTACCTCCATTGAAGATTCAGACGATGATGAAGAAGGGGGAACTTTGATAAAAAATTTGGGTCGAGCCTCTGGTTCAGATTGAGGGATATTATCCCTAGCCACAGAAATTGGTTCCACATCTAGCACATCTTCATCACGAATTGTATTGTGGGGATCCATTGCTTCTGCAAACCTTGTTAGGTTGAACAGAGAGAGAAAATATATGATGCGTGTGTGTGAGAGAAATTATGAGAATATGGAGCAAGAATTAAAGAGGGTTTAAGGAGATGTGACACGGGTTGTGCCACATAAATACTCACAACTCCCCCTTTCCTACTCAAACAAGGATTCCTTCCTCAAACAGGACTCAGGATTGCATCAAATACAGAAAGAGTCCACAACGGTTATAAAACACTTGAAATTTCCACATACAGCAAATCACAAAAAAATAGGGATTAAGATTTATCAAAATATTGCATACCTTTTATGGTAACAAAAAAATCTTCAGCCATATCTTTTTCCACAAAAACCCCTTTGAAATTGTCCTTCCTTTTCCATTAAGGATTTTGATGCACACCTTTCTTTTCATGAGAGATATTGGAAATAAAAAACATTGTTAAATTAAAGAATAAATCAAGAATGAAAATAAACTAACCATCATATTTACAAAATACCCTATATGACCTAATATGCAGAATGACTATCATGATGAATCAAACACGTGAAAGAAAAAATCTCAGTTTACAGATGTGGCATAGGATGTGAGTCACATTTTGGGGACACATTTAGATCACAAAAAGTCAATGAGCAATAATCTAATCTGCACAACCTCTAGATGCATCCACCCATTTTTTACTGTGGATATTTTGCATTTTGAGTAGCTTTCACTTTTATTATTTCCCAAACATAGCCCTTTTCCCAATGATCTTTTCAAGTTTAATTTCAAACTTTCTCTTGAGAATCACTTGATCACACTGGTTTGACTTCATATAAGTGGGAGAAGCAGCTGTTTCTCATTGTTTAAGGCACCCACTGTGAGATATCTAAGAAGATTATATCAAGTTATTAGAAGACAACAACAAGAAATACCCACAATTAGGTGATCATAAAATGTCAAAGATGTAAGACTCACAAGTGACCACACTGAGATATTTCGTGCTAATGTGTGATTTTTTTTGAGTTAGTTAATATATAGATGTGTCAATGGATGTGTGCACATTTGTGCTCACATTCGCAAATATCACACAAGCTAAGAGACTTCCTCAAGGAGGAAAATCTCTCAAAATCTAATGCCTTTGTAAATATATCAGCCAATTGATTTTCAGTCCCAACAAATTTCAGACACACAGTTATTTGTTCTACAAGATCCCTAATGAAATGGTGTCTAATATCAATGTGTTTTGTTCTAGAATGTTGGACATGGTTTTTAGATATGTCAAAGACACTTTTGTTATCACAAAAAGCAGTCAAGATTTTGCTATTTAACCCATAGTCTTTTAGCATTTGATTCATCCACAGCAGTTGTGTGTAGCAACTTCTAAGGGCTACATATTTAGCCTCTGCATTGGATAGGGATACACAATTTTGCTTTCTACTATACCAAGAAACAAGGTTGTTCCCTAGGTAAAAGCATCCACCAGTAGTACTCTTCCTATCATCACAATTCCCAGCCCAATCTGAGTCAGTATAGCCTACTAGATTTGTGTTTGTCTCCTTAGAGTAGTGCAACCCTAGGTTTTCTGTCCCATTCACATACCTGATTATCCTTTTTAAGGCTTTCATATGAGAAACCTTTGGGTTTGCTTGATATCTAGCACAACACACTATATATAATGTCAGGTCTGCTTGCAGTCAGGTACAATAGACTGCCTATCATGCTTCTATACACAGTTTGGTCCACACTTTCACCATCTGTGTCATGACTGAGCTTTTGAAAAGATCCCATTGGTGTTTTGAGGTGTGAGGAGTGTTCAAGATTGAACTTTTTCACAATATTTTTAGCATACTTGGACTGATACTTGAACATGCCTTCTTTAAATTACTTAATATGTAGGCCTAAAAAATGGTTCAACTCTCCTACCATACTCATCTCAAATGTGGAGGTCATGCTTTCCACAAAGGCAGTTAGCATGGAATCAGAGTTTGACCCAAACACAATCATCCACATAGATTTGAGCCACAAGTATCTCCTTTTTATTTTTTCCTCACAAACAGAGTTTTGTCCACCTCACCTCTCTTGAATCCTTGGTGAAGCAAATGGTCAGTCAACCTACCATACCAGGCTCTAGGAGCCTGTTTCAGCCCATACAGAGCTTTCTTCAGTTTATAAACATAGTTTGGGTATTCTAGATCCTCAAAGCCTTTAGGTTGTTCAACATAGGCTTCTTCATTCAATACCCCATTTAGAAAGGCAATCTTAACATCCATTTGATGAAGAGTAAGCTTGAGGTAGCAAGCAATGACCAACAGGAGTCTAATGGACTTAGTTCTGGCAACAGGGGCAAAGGTTTCCTCAAAATCAATCCCTTCAACTTGAGTATAACCATGAACAACTAGCCTAGCCTTATTCCTAGTAATTACTCCCTTCTCATCAATCTTATTTTTGAAAATCCATTTTGTTCCTATGTCATTTCCATAAGAGGGCCTGAGAACTAAGGTCCAAACATCATTCTTTTCAAATTGATTTAACTCTTCTTGCATAGCCAATATCCAGTCAACATATTTTAAAGCCTCTGTAATATTTTTGGGTTCAATGTTTGAGACATAACAATAAAATCTTACCTTGGAGAATATTGAACAGCAACTCTACAGCCCAGCTAGCTCTCTGTAGTTGACCTTTCCTTTCTGTCCTGTTCTCACTTGATCATGCACATCTCCCATAATTTGTGAAGTGGGGTGATTTTTCTGGATTTTGGAGGGAATATCCCTTGATCTATCCACACATCCATCCACATTACCTTCTGAAGCATCATCTCTATCAGATTCAGAGGAACTATCCTCAGATTCAGGATTTTGAGAGGATGTGGGAGCAGATGAGGGTTCAGATGTGGATTCAGATGTGTCCACATCCTTGGTCACATCCTTCACTACCTCATCGTTTGTTTTAGTTTTGGCAGCCTCTGTTTGTTCCATAACACCTGTTTCTGTATTTTCCAGTCTAGCAAGCACCCTGAAACATCATTCTCAGCAGTCTTGAGGTTAAGATCAAGTGAGTCATTGAAAACAACATTGGCAGATTCCATAATGGTTTTTGTTTTCAGATTAAAAACCATATAAGCTCTACTATTAGTGGAGTATCCCATGAATATTGCTTTATCACTCTTGGAATCAAATTTGGACAAGTATTCCCTATCATTAAGAATGTAGCATATACATCCAAACACATGAAAATACTTTAGAGTGGGTTTCTTGCCAAGAAGGATTTGATATGGTGTCACAGTGCTTCCAATTCTGAGGAACATTCTATTTCCAATATGACAAGCTGTGTTCAAGGCCTCTGCCCAAATTTTTTTAGACATATTCTTAGAACTGAGCATAACCCTAGCAATTTCTTGCAAGGTTCTATTCTTCCTTTCTGCAACTCCATTTTATTGTAGAGTGATAGGTGCAGAAAATTCATGAGTGATTCCCTTGGAGTTACAGAAAGCAGTAAACATTGAGTTCTTATATTCAGTGTCATGGTCAGATCTAATCCTCACAGCCTTAAGACCATAAAGATTTCTGACCCTTTTATACCAATTTTTGAACTCTTCTATGGTCTCAGATTTTTCCCTTAAGAATATCACCCATCTGTACCTAGAATAATCATCATCACACACAAAAGCATACTTTTTCCTACCAAAGTTTTCTACCTCTATAGGCCCTATCAAGTCAGTATGTATCAACTCCAAACACCTAGATGTGGAGCACTGTTGAACCTTTTTGTGTGAGGATTTTGTTTGTTTTCCCTTCTGACAGGAACCACAAACATCAGTGTTCTTGAAGTTCAGTTTAGGGAGGTCCTTTACAGCATCAAACCTTTGAAGTTCTTCCAGTTTTCTGCTGCTAGCATGCCCCAGTTTTTGGTACCACAAATTGACATCATTAGATTTGGAGCTTAGGCAAGACAAGTTATCACCAAATTGGTAACAATTATCAGCAGACCTAGGACCAGTGAACACACACTTATTTTCTTTATCAAACACCTCACACAAAAATTTATCAAATTTTACATAGAGGTCATCATCACAAAGCTGACTAATGCTAATTATGTTGGCTTTCAAACCTTCAACATGGTATACATTGTGCAATTTTGGGATACCCTTAATACCTAGGGTTCCTTTCCCAATGATTTTACCTTGTGCACCAACACCAAAATTCACCTTTCCCCCATTGATTAACTTATAGTTTATTAGAACATCTTGGTTCCCAGTCACGTGCCTAGAGTATTCACTATCAAAATACCAAGAACCAGAGACACTACTCTTGAGGGAAGAGTAGACAACATTGCAAGTAGCACTTGATTTAGCCACCCACTTAGTTTCAGCTTTCTTTTTGTGGTGCAGGGGTCTCAGATTACTAGAATGTATTTCTGGATGTGTACACATCTGAGACTGATTATCATTACCAGTTCTTTTATCAGCTTTTAACTTGTAACAGAAGGGTCTAATGTGCCCGTGAGCAAAGTAGTAATGACAGATGTAGTACCTTCTCCTTTGCTTTTTACCACTCAAAATTGGTTTTTCATTAGCTTTAGAAGTCTCACATCCCTCCTTTACAAAGTTTGGTTTTTCAAACCCAATACCAATTTTTCCAGTTTGACCAAGAGCAATAGCTTCATCAAGTTTCATTTTACCGGTATTCAACTTGGTTAATGTACTCTCAGCTTTTTCAAACTCAGTTTTGAATTTTTCAAGCTCAACTTCTCTTTTGGTCACCAGGACTTCAATTTTGGCAATGGTATCTTTTTGGACATCATTTTCTTTTGAAAGTATGGATTTATCATCTTCACAGGCAATCAATTTATCAGAAAGAGACTTATTTACCTTGGCAAGTACCTCAATCTTGTCCATCCTTTTTAACCAATCAGCATGTAGTTCTTTGTAGGTTGCAAAGAGTTTCTCATAGGGAATGTCCCTATCCTCATCATCAGAATCTCCTTTTACAGAGAAACAATTAAGAATCAGGTTGGATGTGTCAACAGATGTGTTCACATCTGGGACCACATCCACATTCTCCTCAGAATCTCCTTCTTCAATTTCTGCAGAATAAGCATTAAACACAGAATGACAGTTTATTACAGACATGTTAGCAACTTCTTCCTCATCCTCACTATCACTCAGAGAAGCAGTTAAACTCATGCCCTTCTTTTTAAGTGTGTTAGCACACTCATTAGCATAGTAAACAAAGCCACGACATGCCCTACATTGCACAAAATCAGAGGATTTCTTATTCTCAAGGTTTGGCCTTTTGAACCCATTCTTAGTACTAGGCCTTGGTTTTTCAGTAGTACTGGGAACATGCCTATTTGAAAACTTGTTTATTCTCTTGTTTTTCAGTATAGAACTGATTTTTTTAGAGATAAGGGCCACATCCTCATCCTCAAGGTTTGACTTGTCAATTTCTGATGAGAGCTCAACCAGTTCTTTTGGAACAACAGCTGAGCTTTAGAGGGCAAGGCTTATGGCCTTGTTCTTTTTCTGAGCCTCAAGGTTTAGCTCAAACACAGTTAAAATGTCAACAATTTTATCTAGACCTATTGTGTTAGTGTCATTGGTCTCCTCTATAACAACCACCTTAATGTTGAACCTCTCAGGTAGAGTTCTTAAGATCTTGCTTACAAGTCTGGCATTAGAGATTGACTCACCAAGGCTAGTGCATTCATTAGAGATTTCATGAATTTTAGCAGCATAGGAGACAATATCTTCTGTCTCCTCCATTCTCAGAATTTCAAATTTGTCCATTAAAATCCTAAGCCTAGTAGATTTAACACTTGAATTCCCCTCACATTACATCTGTAAGATATCCCAAGCATTCTTAGCAATACTTTCATTAGTTATAAGTTTGTACATATTTCTAGAACACATGGCTGGAAATAGAACCCATGACTTTTGAATTGTAGTTAGCATCATGAATTTCATCAAGTGTCCACCTCTCTTCAGGTTTTCTTTCAAAGATGGATTCACAAACACCTGATTTCGGCCTTTTCTCCACAGTAGGAGGTTTCCAGGCCATAAGAATACACATCCAGGCCCTTTCATCAATGCCTTTGATGTAATTACGCATTTTAGACTTCCAAAGAGAATAATTGGTGCCATCCAAGACAGGAGGCCTGTTTTGATGATTTTGACATTCCATTGTGACTACACTTTCTGGATCAACACTCATTAATATGTCGAGAGTTGGCTTTGATACCAATTGAAAGTTTAGTGTAGCTAGGAAACCAAGTCAACTCAACAGAACACATATGTGAGTACAGATGTGAGATACAACTGTCCACACATCCAACAATATGTAGCGGAATAAAATAAAATAACTCAAAAATATAAACGTTTACTGGTTCGAAACCCAGCAAACAAGACTTTAAGCCTAAAAAGCTTTTCACTATTAAAACTGTTTTACAAAACAAAATCAAATAAGTGAAAAAATAAAAAGATTAAAATACTAAACAAGTTCTTACCACCTTCTATGCTAAGAATAGTCTCCCTTTCCCAAGTAGATCCTATTCTATACCAGAAGTAAAATAGAACTTTGATTAAAAACTAGATGTGAGTTCGGATGTAAGACACAACTTTCACTCACAACCTAAAAGCTATTTTGAACCGTGAAGAACAACTATGAATTGGCTTCCAAATTATTCTCTAAAGTCGTGTCTTCTCAATGTGTTGAAGTCTTGTATTTATAGGCACTTTGAGAAGATCTTCACGTCAATTGAACTCTTCCTTAAGTGAGATTCCAATTCATACAAGGAAACATAAGCACATTCACAAGGAAAGAGATTTGTTAGTAGGTTTGTCCTAGTCTAAATATATGTACATAAATAAAAGATATTTACATATTAACAATGTCCTTTTCATAATAGGACAATATAAATCTTTGAAAGAAAGTCATAAAATCAACTTACCAAATATACCAATTTGATTCGAAATAGGAAAGTAAAATATTTCCTAAAAACTTACTCTTTTCAAAATTAGTAAAAGATAGTATTTCAAAATTTAGTTTAAACAATTATATTTATATAAAATTTTGATCAAAATAATCACTAGAATCAATCAAAGTGAGCATATATATTGGCATATCCAACCCTTTGATCCATTGACATTGGAATACAAAAACAAGTTAAGTTACATAAACAAAAGGCGAAACCATGTATAAGTTCAAGGAAATATAAGAATTTCATCACACAAAGTAACAATGGACAAGTTCACGTAACGATATTTTAAAATGTTGTTGCCGCCAGTTCCAAAGAAATTCTTTTGGCTATACACCCATGTCATTTACAGCAATTTTTCATGCCCTAGGAAAAATCATCTCTATTGATCTCCAATAACCACAGATGGCGTAGCCGAAATCGACTCGTCGGTCAACGACAACGACTGATCCAACGACAAATCTTCTTCCGACTCCGACTCAACGTTGATCACTTTTATGTTCTCGACCTCTCTCACGACCTCGCTCATTTCCGGCCGTTTCTCTGGCGACTTGTCACAACAACGTATAGCGACTTGTAGTAGCCTTAGCATCCCATTGCTACCACTTCTATGTACCATCATTTCCAAGTCGAAAATCTCAGCCGTCCATTCTTCTCTAACCGCACGGTGAACCCAACTGCATAGGTCCATGACTTTGTCATCTTTTGACGTCGATTGGATTGAAATTCGCCCCGTCAGGAGTTCTAAGAGTAGGTTTCCGTAGCTCCAAATATCGGACCTTTTTGATACTTTTTTCGACGTGAGGAATTCAGGAGACTTGTAGGCAACCAGACGTTGATAGGCAATGGGGTTTGCTATGATTGAAGTGAAGCCATAGTCGGAAACCAGTACTATGTCATTCTCGTCTAGAAGAATGTTGGACGATTTTAAGTTCCCATGTGGGACTATAGTGATAGCGTTTGTATGCAAGTACTCCATTGCTCGAGCTACACCTCGAGCAATGGATAATCTGGCACTCCATCGGAATGGTATCCGATCCTTTGTCCCTCTTCCTCCTACACATGAAAATAATGCATTGTAATATTATTGAAAAGAGAAGAAGAAACGTAACTAGTTAGTAGCAAAATGAACCAAAGAGCTCAAGCTCAAGCTGAATTAGTTATACCTTTCTAGCAGAATGTTAAATTTCATTTTTCCTCTCTTCTAATAGATTGAGATATCTATAAATTTAAAAACTCATTTTAAAGAAAAAAGCAAGTGAAAAGAAAATACCATGAAGGCGGTCAAATAAGTTTCCATGGGGTACAAACTTATGCACCAAAAGCTTCTCGTCTTTCGAGTAATAGAAAGCAAGAAGGGGTAGAAGATTGGGGTGTTGAAGATCAGCCATGGCCGCCAATTGCTTCACGAATTCATCTCCTCTCAACGGCTTCAAATCCCTCAGCCTCTTCACCACCATACTCCTTCCATCATCCAAAATAGCCTTATAAGTATTCCCAAAGCTCCCTTTCCCCAAGCTCTCCGCAGAAGACTTAAAAAGATCACTTAGCTCAAAACCAACTACGCCTTCCATGAAAGCAAGCTTCCCCTTCTCTTGAAGTTCCCCTTCAACTACTCCCTTTCCCTTCTCCTCATCCTCTCTGTAATCTTGTACAATCTCCGTTCCGTTTGGCTCACTCCTAAGGTTTCTTAGTTTCTTGTAGTACAGAGTTAATAGCACTAGAAGAATTATTAGCCCGATAATGTTAACAATTACCAGCATAATACCAAACCGGTTCTGGTTTGAATTACCCGATTTAACTGTATCAGAAGAACCAGTAGTGCCCGACTTGATTGGAGGCCTAATATTACAAGCTGTGGGAGACGGTTTACCACACACATCTCTATTATTGGAATATGAAGAGGGGCCAAATGATTGAAGAACTGGAGTATTTGGTATATTACCGGAAAGAAAATTGTCCGAAACATTGAATTCCTTCAACGAACTCTGATTGAACTCTGGAATTGAACCAGTTAATCTGTTTTCTTGAAGCAGTAATGACTCCAAGTAATTAAGAGTGACAAGTGAAGGAGGGATCGGACCATCAAATTTGTTGCTTGACATATCAACTTTCGTTAACTTCTGGTTGTATGAGAAATTCGTTAAATACCCAGATAAAGAATTCTTCTTTAAGCTCAGAGTTAAGAGCTCGTTAAGATTGGCTAACGCGTTAGCCTGGATTTCTCCGGTGAGGCCTAAATTCTCCAAAGATAACCCCACGACTCGATCATTCAAACATGTGACACCATACCAAGCAGAAGTGGTATTCAAGAAACACATAGTGAGGCCTTTCCACGAGTCGTTGAGGATTGAATTGTTGAAAGTGGACATGAGGGCTAAAAGGGCAGCTCTATCTCCATCTGTTCCACTGACAACGGCAGAAGAAGGATTGTTTTTCATAGCCATGGCAAAAGCTCCATTGTATTCTAAGAAAATAGCTAAAAGAAGAGCAGACATGTAGAAGAATCGAGAATTATTAGGACCCATGATGGCATTTCATGTACTCATATTGGAAGAAATCTCAATACTAATAGGGTATGTTGGTAGATATATTCTGTTTAGATGCTGTTACAGCTATTAAAAGTGTTCATTGTTGAAGAAGAAATCAAGGGGAAGTTTCAAAATGTTATTATTTGGAAAATACTCTTAAACTGAGAATCCGAAGAGTTGATTATATAAACCGTAGTTGAAAATTAGCATTTTGAAAGTAATATGCCAAGAAACCTTGGCCTGATGCAGGTCTAGCTCTAATTAAATTTCAACACGTAAAAATTCACTCAAGACTGTTTGTTTGAAACATGTCAAATTAATGTCTTAAACTCGAGTTTTGTTAATTTGTATCAATTAAACAAGCAAATCCCACGCGCCTCGGATCATTAGAAAATAATGTTGGCTGGATTTGATGCCCCAATTTAGAAATGGCATTCTGTAAGTACAAGTAATATACAAGTATTTATGTTAAATTACAAAAGAAAATGATCAACAATAGTTGTATAGTACTCTATATATAAAATCTCTGACAAGTATGTAATATAGCAGCATAATTTCTAAGCCCATACCCACTGCAAACATTTTCTGGATCTCACATAGGCCCAAGGTAGACTCTCTGGTTTTCTCTTTCTATTTCTCAATGGGCTGGTATAAACACTACAACTAAGAAGGTGGACGAGTCGAGTTGAGTTCAATTATCCCACATTTTCTAAAGAGGCCAAAAATAAAAAAAATAATAATAAAATAAAATAAAATAATAATAACAATAATAATGAAATAATAATAAAATAATAAAAAAATAATACTAAAAAACTAAAAAATAAAAATAAAATAATAAAAATAAAATAAATAAAATGAAATAAATATTAAAAATAAAAAATAATAAAAAATAATAAAAAAATAATAATAATATAATAAAATAATAATAATAATAATAATAAAATAATAAAAATAATAAAATAAAAATAATAATAAATAAAAATAAAAATAAAAATAAAAATAAACATAAAAAATAAAAATTAAAAATTAATAATAATAATAAAATAATAATAATAATAAAATAATAATAATAATAATATAATAATAATAAAAATAATAATAATAAATAATAATAAAAATAATAATATAATAATAATAATAATAATAATAATAATAATAATAATAATTATTATTATTATTATTATTATTATTATTATAGTCTTTATAATTTCTTTCAGCACTTTTTAAGCTTATTAATCAAACAGTCATACTTACTTATGATCGCTAATCAGCACTTCAAAAAACTAAATCAAACAAAGATCATTCATCACCATCACCATAAGTCATCAGTTATAAGTTATAAGTTATCAGTCATAAGTAATAAGTCATCAGCACATATCAATAAGCTAAATCAAACGGACCCTATATATAAAATCTCTGACAAGTATGTAATATAGCAGCATAATTTCTAAGCCCATACCCACTGCAAACATTTTCTGGATCTCATATAGGCCCAAGGTAGACTCTCTGGTTATCTCTTTCTATTTCTCAATGGGCTGGTATAAACACTACAACTAAGAAGGTGGACGAGTCGAGTTGAGTTCAATTATCCCACATTTTCTAAAGAGGCCAAACTACCTACATACATATGTATGTACTTTTGCATTTTTTTTTTCCAAATAATGCAACCTACTTATTAGTGATTATTAGTGACAAACATGTATAACATACTTTTAAAACCAATATCAAATAATGCAATTTACTAATATTTACGTTAACAATGTTAGAAACTTAATTGATGCAGCCAAAAAGTTGAATCAGCCCAAATCTAAGCGATAGGTTGTTCTCCGGCGATTGAATAGCCTGAACATAAGACAAAAAACGTAAATTAAGCCGGGGCTTCACCGGCGAAGGCCCTCCGGCGTGAGAGTAAGTTCACGGTTTGTATATTGAGTAATCAAATTGACAGAGCTTCGAGTCAAATAGATAACGTACCAAAATATAGAAATAATGGCTTGTATTTATAGTGATGGATAGGTAGAATCCATGTTGAACTTGGACTGTAAAGAGATAAGATATAATCCTAGGAAGATTATATCTGTTGGAGAGTCCTTATTTGACTTGAATTGGTATAGGAGGTTACAATCCTGATTAGATTATAACTTCTTATTGTCGTTTGTTGGAATAGGACTGAACTGCAACTCTGCCGGTATGCCGAGATGGCTCCTTCCTCGTTATACATAGCCTGGCCGGCATACGATGAGTCGGGGAAGGGATAAGAGATAGCTGGAGAGCTATCACGATGGTTGATAGCCGAGGAGGCCTCCTCGTCGTCAAGGGAGCACCAGCTCGGCCTTGGAGGGAGGTCCCCTTGTCGGTATTTGAGTTGGGCCTTGATTACTCGCCTGTCAAGCCTTGATCGGCTTCAGGGAATGCCGAGGTAGAAAGGTACGAGGAAGCCCAGTTTGCTCCTTGTATTATATGCAACTTGTTGAATTATGTTTAGGACTCAACCCATTTGAGCTTTGCCCGGACTAGCCCATATTCGTACATAGGTTTATACCGTTCAGTGGCCCCCGACTTCCTAGCTCGGCTATGCCGAGTAGGAAGTGATGCTCTACCTCGGCCTATACGAATATGAAAGGGCGTCTACGTGTCAATGCGTCGCTTCAGTTGTCTTTCGGTTACTTTGTGCAATGATGGGCGTGGTTTACGATGTCTAACATACGTATGGGGAACCCACTACGCATTTAATGTTTGGGGCGCCGTACTCGCTTTAACCCGTCTTAGTATGGATCTTGACCCGTTTGATTGAGTATAAAAACAAAGTGATTATTCAATTCCAATTGAACATTTGAGAGCGAACAACAAAGTTTGAAAACCCCTTCGTGTTCTTGAGCGCTTGAATTGCCCAAAATCTTCAGCAGCGTCCAATTCACCGTTTGATTCGCCAATCTTCAATAGAACAGGTATACTTCCTTTCCTTCCACTGATTTCTGCCCTTTAATGTGTAATTTCTAGGGTTTTCTTGAATTTTTCTTTGAAACCGCCATTGATGCCGTTTTGAAGCTTTTCTTGAATTTGTATTTTGAATGATTTCTTGAATCTTTTCTACTCCTTCGTCCCGTTTTAGAGATGCCTCATTCTTGGGAACATGACCCTCGTGAGATTTACGGCTACCACAAGGTAAACCTTAGGGTTTATCGGAGGGAGAGGGGGCCATGGATGTTAGCGACCTTGATGGAGATAGGAAAAATGTTGACGAGGTATGGTTGCCCAAGGGAAGATGTACGTTATCCGGGCAAGATGAGAATAGACCGAGTTGATTCCATGTCCCCTAATATAGTAATCTTCCATGACTGGGCCGAGATGATGGACCACATCGTCCTCTTCTACTTGAAGTCAGACCATCTTAGTCGTCCTCGGTTGATGGGTAAGGCTCCCTTCCTCATCCTTATTGTAGATGACGAGGAGGGGCAATCTTCCTCTTCCCCATTCTAATGCCTTGGGAAATTATGTTAATTTATTTTCCTTGGTTTATGCAGATATGACGGGAAGAGGAAGCGGTGCCAGCACTAGTGGTCCCTCATCCTCGACCAATATTGTAGATGCGTTTGTACAGTGCGAGCAAGTTGAGGGCCGAGGGAGAACTAGCCGAGGTGGAGCTGGCCGAGGTAGGGTCTCAACTCCTAGGCCGAGACCAGCTAAGGCCGGTGAGCCAATGATTGAGGAGATTTATACCAAGTATGGAGTGCCGAGGGACGAGTATCACTTAAGTTATTCCCATTGGAACCCAATTGTAACTGAAGCAGAAGCCATGGATTTTTATTACAACCTTAACTACGTCAATTACTTCTACAACCAATTCCAACAGGGACTTCGTCTTCCCTTAGATCCATTTATAAATGAGTTTTTGGAAGATATGCAGGCTGTCCCGGCCATGCTAGGTGCTAATGCGGTGAGGTTTCTCGTAGGGTTCGTCGTCCTGTGCCGTAGTCTAGGATTTGAACCTTGCCAAGAAGCCTTTCATCATTTCTTCACCATTAGCTATAAGTCTGATACCCGGTTGATCGTGATCCAGAGTGACCCCAAACGTCCCAAACTGATTTCTATGATGTCGAGCAAGGTAGCTGGGTGGAACAACCACGTCATCAAAGTTGAAAGCCGACAGGGCTGGGAGTTTCCAACACCTTCTGAGGATCCCTGTCTCCCCAAAGTTACATGCAGAGCTGAGTGGAGCGACCAGCTCATAGAGAAGTTGACCCACTTTTCCGAGGTAGGCACCTTCAGTTGGTCGTCCTTGGAGAGTGATTTTAGATACTATGCCCAGGCCGGCATCATGCCAGGGCCTATCGGCAATATAGTCCCCCTCGTCCCCGTCCCTAGGGGCAACTGGTTTCCCGACTAGAGGATACATCCCGGCCTCGTTTTCCATATTGATTGTGATTTCTGTAGACAGAACAACGACCAGTGCTTGATCGAGGATGGCATCGCTGGCTGTAACTCTCCCGTCTCTCACACTTGTCCTATTTTGTGTCTTTTCTTTCCTCGTAATATGTGCTAACCCTTCCTCGTCATGTTGCAGATTTGACCGCCGAGCAGGAGAGAAAGATGTCTCAAAAATAGCTTGATTGTATGGCTTTGTTGAAGCAGAGAAGGAAGACCTCTCGTTCCTCGGCCATTTCTAAGAGGCAAGAGGAGGCTGCTAGGCGCCAAGTGATTCTCTCCGACAAAGGAGCCTCTGCACTACCCATTGATCCATTGGGGGGAGGGGACGAGGAGACTCACTCTGGGCAACAACTAAGCCTGACTGAAGAGGAGTATAGCCTCCAAGTCCAAACTGACGATGCCGAGGGAGGAGGTAGGGAGGCCGGCCAAATCTCATCCGAAGAGACCAACTTGGTCAGGCGATCATGCCAAAAGAGCCCCGTCATCGAACCGTCCTTCGAGGAGCCTCCTTCTAAGAGGGTTACCGACGTAGCCCCTCCTCCAGAGCTCACTGCACATACGGTGACGACCAATTATGATGCTGACAAGGTGGTGAGGAAGCTGGCCCTTTACCCCACGATGAGGGGGTTAGATTTGCTAGCCCGTACTGGGCCCAAGCTCAGATTTGGCCTGGCTGTGGTACATCGGGCCATGGATGAGGACGCCCTTGACCACATGATGGCTACACAGCCGAACAAGGATAGCATTGCCAACAAAAGAGTCTTCTTGCTGTCGAGGTAAGCTCCCTCTTAGATCGTGACTTGTAACTTATTTTCATTAGACTTTTCATTGTCTTATTGACATTTCTTGTTTCATGCTGTAGCTTTGTACAATCACTGCCTATGAGGCTATCCAGAACAAGGCCACGGATGCCAAGATGAAGGAGCTTGAAGGCCAAGTGAGGAAGAACGAGGCCGAGCAAGCTAAGGCAGCAAGCTTGGTGAAGACGTTGATGGAAGAGCTTGAAGCGGCGCAGGCGGCCAAGGCCAAAGCTGAAAAGGAGGCCGAAGAGGCATGCGCCAAGGCCGAGGAGGATGCCAGGGCCTGGTAGGCTATTATTGAGGGGCTCCAGGCTGAGCTAAAAGCTAAGTCTGATGTAGTCGAGGCGACTGGAGCCCGGCTTAAGGAGGTGGAGGCCGGCGTGCCTCTACAAATCGAGGAAGATTTGTCTGAGTATAAGGGAAGCCCGGCCTTTCGATATACCGTGGCTGAGGAGACGGCTACCATGTTTTCCGATGGCTACTTGCACTTAGCCCGAAGGATCATGACCAACACTTCCCTTGGCTTGGATCTGGAGATGCTTGCCCGACTTATAACTCAGGATTCCTATAATGAGGCGACCAGGGCCCTCCATTACCTTGTTCCGTATTCAGAGTATGCCTTGGGCTTGATTGCAGAAGGTGATGAGGAGGCTGGCCGTCCTGTCTGGGTTCCTCCTCCCGTTGATCCCCAAAACCTTAACGCCATCCATGCAAGGGATGAGTACGAAGATCTTAGCGCCGAGGAAGAGGGCGTTGCTCATGCCGAGGAGCCGATCAATGAGGAGACTGGAGTTGATGCTCAAATTCAAGACGCAGAGACGGAGGCTTTCCTCGAGAAACCTTTTGACGAGGAGAAGACTTAGGATCTCTTCTCATTTTGTTGTAATAGAATAGGGCATTGTAATTTATTATTATTATTTAATGAAATGCTCCTTTCCTCCAATTCACGTCGTCTTTCGCTTTCTGTATATGAATTGTTTGAATGTGTCGTATACATGCACAAGTACGCAAGATTTATGGTAGCCGGGGAAGGTCTCCTCGTACCTTAGATCATTTGAACCGAGGGAGCTAGCTCGGTTCTAGATGTCATGGAAATTTTGCCTGTTTGAGGTCATTAGGTCGAGGAAGATTCCTTGGTTTTGACCGATGTGCTGCGTTAGTCGTTAGAGCCGAGGAGTTTCCTCATCCAGACGTTGGGCTTTCTTCTTTTTCATCTTTCTATGATGAGGAAGATGACTCGTACATAGGCCAGAGATGGTTTTTACGCGTTAGTCGTTAGAGCCGAGGTGGTTCCTCGTCAAGACGTTGGGCTTTCTTCTTTTTCATCTTTCTATGACGAGGAAGATGACTCGTACATAGGTCATAGATGGTTTTGCCGCGTTAGTCGTTAGAGCCAAGGTGTTTCCTTGTCAAGATATTGGGATTTTTTCTTTTTCATCTTTCTATGACGAGGAAGATGACTCGTACATAGGTCGTAGATGGTTTTTCCGCGTTAGTCGTTAGAGCCGAGGTGTTTCCCCATCAAGACGTTGGGCGTCCTTCTTTTTCATATTTCTATGACGAGGAAAATGACTCTTACATAGGTTGTAGATGGTTTTGGTCTCACCTATCCATGATGAGGAGAAAGCTCGCTTGGTCATGGGTCTTGGGAGATTAATGGAGGGAGTCTTGCCCCTTCGATGGCCGAGAAGAATTCCTCGTCTTCAAGTGTTGTCTTGGTAGTTGACTTGCATGTTGACGAAGTAAATTTCATAAATTGAAGCGATTACATCAGATTGCAATCCAACCTTGCTAGAAAAGTAAAAACTAACAGCGATACTTTATTATATAAAAATAGACTAAAACTAGAATTAATTAAAGTACTCAGCTCTTGCTATGATTTGAATTTGAATTTGAATTTCATTATTCTCTGTGACCATCTGGTATCTCACTTCCAACTGGTTCGTCTACGTCCTGTAGCACTCCTTATCTCAAGTCATAGCTGGCCCCCGAGTTCTGGCCATTTGACGAGATGAGGGGCTATATCTAGGATGGACAAAATTGTGTCTAGGAGATCCTAATGGAGTTTGGCCCTAGGAGGCCTGTTTTCTTCTTCATCAGTATCTTTATCTTCGCTGGCTACTTGCCTTTTCCGCTTGCCATCCTTCTTCAAGACGTAGAGATCAAGCTTTCCTTCATCAACCCATTTCTGGATCATCTTCTTGAGGGCGAAACAGTTCTCAGTGTTGTGACCATAGTCTTTGTGGAAATCACAGTGCTTGAATGGATCACGTGGGTACGTTGGTTGGTCACTGAGCGGACGGGGGGGTTCGGAAGATTCACCAATTTCATAATTTCAGTGATTGGCTTGGTGAGGGGAGTGAAGATCTCAGTCTTATCAGTTCCCCGTGTCCTATTTTTGCCCTTGTAACCGTTTCCGTTGGAGGACGGGTGGTTTGCGTTCTCTTCGGTCTCTGTTTTGTCAGACTTTTTCTTGCTCTCTTCCGCCATGTGTAAGTGTCCCAATCTGAACCGCCAATGTTCCTTCAGTCCAATTTAACGACTTCCACGTCGAATAAACAGCTAAGGGCATTTTGGTCATTTCCTAAGGCAATTTAAACAAGAAAGGGCCTTAAAGGAATATCAAAAATAGGTCAAAAATTGGTTGGGAAGAGTCATTTCCAAGAAATTGACTAACTTTTCATTAAATGCAAGCAGCCAAAACTGCTTTCTGCAGAGTCAGGCACGCTTACACTCCCATCCGCGCGGACAGGAATGAGACTCAGTCTCGTCCGCGCGGACACCTTCGAAACCTAAAATCTGCCTATAAATTAAATCATTCTCTCTCAGTCTAAAGGATCCAGAGTTCAAACCCTTACTGTTATATTCGTAAAATACCCAGAAAACAGCCTAAACACCAAGCAAAAACACAAAATCCCAACACAAATCTTGATCAAATTCAAGCCCCAAACACAAATCCAAGGAAGATAGGGTACAACCATTGGTAAACCCTCCTTCTCCTTACCTTAATCTCCCTCATCCATGCATACATCTCTTATTTTAAAGATGTAACTTGTTCATCTACTTGTTGTTCATCTCTTGTCCAAGATCCAAGAGGATATCCATGGAGTTCATCTCCATGGATGATTCTCTACAAGGATCCATATTTTTTAGCTTGTTCTTCCTTTTCTTTACATAAACTAGTTGTTACTTGATCTTTTTGCCTAAAGTGTTGTCACCTTGGAGTTCATCTCCATGGATGATCACACTAAATGGTCCATATTCTCATCTTCATTTTCTTCTATGTCATTAGTTCTTACTTGACCTAAAATATGGTCATCTTGGAATAAATTTCCTTGGATGACCATTTTAAATGGTCTAAATTGTTTTACTTCCTTGTAAATGTTTTTCCCTAACCTAAGATCTTCACCTTGAAACAATTTCCATGGATGAAGATCATTAAGATTCCTAGGTTACAAAAAGGGTGAAGTTGATACATTGAGTTCAAAGATCTCAAGGATGGTCATCTTAATGACCACCTTAGAAATCCACTCTAAAGTTGATACACCCTTAACCTAAATTCAATTTTCATACATTAATCTTTGTTTTATGTTAAATCTCCCCATCCCAAGCAAATGAAATGCTTTCAAATCCTAATGTACCCTAAGGATGGTTTGATATAGTAGATCACCACTAATCATGTTTAGTGATCACTAATCAAAGTCTAAGGAAAGTGGGGACAAGCATGGATGCAAATCCCAAAAATGTTTTTATTTAACACTTTCAGTTGCAAAGTCCAGTTCTGATTCTGTAACTCCAGTTTACATTCTGGAATTTACAGAATCAGACTGGAAAGCTGCGGAAAAGGAATATTACTGTCCCATCCGCGCGGACAGGATTGAACCTCGGCCTGATCCGCGCGGACAGGAATGTAAGGGACAGACATTTTGTTTTTTCAGTCATTTTTCACTCACAGAAGCACACTGTTTTGATAAATTTCAGTCCAGTCCAGTCAAAACTTTCATTTCCAGAAAATTCCTCTTGCAAAACACACACACACACAAATGATTTTAAATTAGGAAGACTCATTTTACGAGGCATTCCGGGTGAACCCTAACGTTCTTCCCGGAATGTAATGTGACCTCCGAACCCATTTTTCTCTAATTTTGGGCATTTTTCAAAGTTTTAGACCTTAAACTAAAAACGGCGTGGCGACTCCGTTTGAATTTTCAAAAATGAAAATCGGGTACATCACAGTGGCGACTCCGTTGGGGAAAAATAAGCTTTATCTTTTTTTAAAAAAAAAAAATTTAAAAAAAAAGAAAAAGAAAAGCTTTTGTGGGTCAAACTTCCGTCCCGGCTTTTAAAACCATTTGTACTCTGTGTGTGTTGGTTTTGCACATTTCGTGTTGTTTTGACCGTCCTGGAAAAATCGATATCTTTATTGTGGGACTCATTTCATTAACCGTTTGAATTTTGTGCTTATGTATTTATGTGTTTATCTGTTTCAAAAAAAAAAATTCAAAAAAAAATTTTCAAATTTTTTTTCAAAAATAAAAATCAAAAAAAAATCATTTTCAAATTTTTTTGCATGCATCATACTCTTTAAGACACATGTGAAAATTTCTATTTTACTCAGAAAAAGAAGATAGACTGCCGCACACTACGCGCACTTGGCCTTACACTGCACACTACGTCCTTAACCCGGGAAAATTCCAGTAGCAGCCCCTTTGGCCTTATTACGCCTCTCGGTGCGAGCACGGGACTACCCAAACATCCCTTGGAGCCTCGTGTCGACCATGCACTTGTCCGTGACGCACTTTGTCTGATACCCGGTTGGTTTTTAGTTTGATCCGTGTCGTGCCCTGTCTGTGTATACACCTTGCCAGTCAAACCTTAGTCGGCATGCCAAGTCAATATCTTTCGGAGACCCTAATCAGTCGAAGTCATACCGGTTTTCCGTCACGGACTTTGACCAGATCTTGACTGGCGCCTTGACTTTGACTTTGACTTGTACAACTTATGCACCGACTCCCGGCATGACACTGAGTCATCAAGGATTAACGATTATTCCATGTCTAATTACGGCTTAACTGACGATGGGTCAAGATCAGTTATGGAAGTTTATCAGTCAAAACCATGCCGACTTTTCGTCGATCCCTTGGACACGATCTTGACCCTTGACGTCAGCTTTGCCCGTAATTTACATCGAATACGCGTTAAGACTCGATTACCCGCCAGACTTTAGGATCGTTTTTTTCTTTTCGGTCTGTGGGACCTTCTTGCCCTACAGAACCCTTGTTCGAGGTTACAGGTTGAGGGTCTGTAGCGTAGTGATGGGACCCACTGATCCAGGACTTAGAGTAGTTTGCGAAAAAGAAGAGCAATCTTTTCCAACCGCTTAGGTTTAATAAAACACGTTTTAAGTAAACAAGAACAAATAATTGCATGTTGCATGAGCCCTAAGCCCAAACACCTACCCTCTTTCATTCCCAAATATCTGAACCCTCGTGTCTTTCCCCTGCAGCTCCTCACAAAGCTTGGTTTCGGGCACCGGGTCACCGTCTGATCAGTTGGGAAGAATCAAGCGCATCATCATCTTCTACATTTGCTTCGACTCCGGATTTCAGAATGTCTGCATCAGCTGGTAACGATGGGGATAACACCACTCCGCCTCCCGGGACTCCCCAAACAGAACAGAAGTGGAATCAGTTAGCAGAACAGATGAGATTGCGACAGGAAGCACAGATTAATAGCCTTATGGAAGCTATTAGAAGACATGGTTTGGTTGCCAGTCTCAATCCCGATGGCACCTTCACCGTGGAAGAAGAGGAGGATCCCAATCCCACTCTTGGTCGCCCTGACTACTCCAGGATGCCACCACCAACCTCCTATGGTACTACTACCAGAACCCATGCTCCTCGGTCTTTGGGTCAGCCAGCTCCCCAGCTACAGACTACTGGACCCATGCAGCCTGACGGGACAAGCCACTTCGCAATTTCTCGGTGGTGGCAAAATCAGCACGGAATGTCTTCTCATGGTTAGGGGTACCTTGGAATGCCACAGCAAATTGGGATCCTGCCTCAATTCAGAACCGATCAAGCCGGACCTTCACAACAGCAGTTCAGAGTGCCACATCGACAGTTTGGGATGCCACCACAGTTCGGTTCAGGGCAACAGTTGGGAGCCCCTCCTTAGAATGATGCTAGTTCAGCTGCGCCTAACACAACTTCCACAAACCCATTCCTCACTCAGGGATCAATGGGCTACCAAGCCCCTAATCCAGTTTCATCAGAATCCCCAGGACCGCAATACCCTCATGGTTATGCACCCTCGCCACAGCCTGGCATACAGTTCAACAACCAGGGACACCAGCCCGCACCTAGGCCTACTTATGAGCCTCACCCTGGAAACCCAAGCTACCCGGCTACATCAGGCCTGCCTCCACCCTCTTTGTCGATTGAAAGTCAACAGCAAGCCGCAAGGTTCTATCCCTTTGCCCAGGCTCCTACTCACACTCCCTAGGGTAATTCAGGCCAAGGACATGTTTTTACCTACGTCCCCGGAGCGGCCATTCCATCCACCAGTCTGCCGCCAGTGGTAACTCCCCTCTCCAGTTCTATCACTGGTCTGAACGCCATGGCTCCCCCACAGGACCCTCACCTGGCCTGGTTCATGGAGCAACACAAGGAAATGAAAGCGCAGATTGTCGAATTGACTGCTAAGAAATCTGCCTTCCGGCCTGCGGACCCGGACTCCATTGTTCCCCTGCCCCACAAGTTTGTGATGCCTAATCTGGACCTGTTTGATGGGACTGCATGCCCAAAAACTCATCTGGACACGTATACCTTGGCAATGAAGGCCAAAGGGTGCACCAATCAGCAGTTGGCTGACTATTTCAGCCTCTCTTTGAAATCCAGTGCTTTAAAATGGTTCTTCCGCTTAAAACTCGAGGCCAGGGCTACATGGGACTAGATCACCAGCGCTTTCACAGAGAAGTACAAAGCTAACTTGGAATTGGAAACAAATAGGGTTGATCTGCAGACAACTGTACAGCGTCCCGATGAGAATGTCGGGGATTTTTACAAGCGATGGAATCTGAAACTTAGTGAGATGGCCATCCCTCCCTCTGAAGAGGAACAGTTGGATATCTTCCAGTCGTGCCTGAAGCCGCATTTGAAGACTTCCCTTAGCAACTTCCCCTACCCTGACTTACGTGCTATGGTTAACTCCGCGGCTAAGTTTGAAAAAGCTTACAGTCAACAGCCGGCTGCTGCACCTGCCTACAGATACAGAGCTCCTCCCTCTAACACTGTTCCTGCTCCTGCTAAAGGTAAAGAGGTGATCAATTACGCAGGGTAGGAATGTAATAATGCAACTCCTTTTGCTCCCAGGAAACCAGCTGAGCCCAAACCTCGGGTCGTAAACCTCGAAAGCTTCGAAATGCCTTTGAACGACATCTTTAGAGGATTGGTGAAAGAAGGCTTGCTGCGGCCTTTAGAGAATTTCCAACCCAGGAATCCGAATGCTCCCGTGGATACTTCTATGTTTTGCGCTTTTCATCAAGCCCACGGACATCTGACAGATAATTGCTATACTCTGAAAAAGGCAATCCAGGGGTTGATAGAGCAAGGAAAGTTGGAAGGCCCCGAGGGGCCTAATATAGTCAAAAATCCCTTTCCAAGAAATCATAACTAGGTGAACATGATTGAAGCCGGAGAGCCTTCACACGCCCAGGAAGATGTGGAGACCGACAAAATACCTATGACCAATCTTGTCGAGGATCCTGAATTCGGATCCCCTTTCAGCCTCGAGAATGGTGAACAAACCAGTCATCCTTGGTCCCATGTTACCCGTTTCTTGCAAGAATACGAAGCTCGCTACTTCTCGGAGGAAGGGATAGCTGATAATAAAGAGCTGGGGCTATTCAGATCAAATCATGAGAAAATCATTTACATGAGGTGGCTGGAGCAATCAAGGAGGATTGAACAAGAAAGTTTCAGGCGGGCGCTGTGGCGGGGCTTATCAAAGAAAGAGGCCGAAGAGCACCTGGAGTTAATACACTTCTGCAAGATGGTTTTGGGAGAAGCCGAGTACGATCCCGAGGACAGTGAAGATGAAAATTCAGAAGAAGAGGATTGTTTCCATATCCTACCTGGAGTCAAATACGTGCCGCCCCCTCTCGCTCTCCCCCCGCAGTTTCTGGGAGGAGAAGCTGAGTCGCAATTGCCGCTTCCAGCAATGGGAGCATATGACAACTTCTGCGGTTGCACGCACCCATCTTCACCTAACAAATTTGATCGGCGTTCTCTCTTAGCCGAAATCCCAGTAGTATAGGATGATGATTCTAATGACAGTGATGACGATGATGACGACGAGAGCGAGGAGTCAACTGAGGCCCACGATCCAGAATCAGTCTGGAACAATCATGTCGGAAATGACATCTCGGGTGCCGGGCACAATGGATGGTTGTCAGCCAGCGATGATGAAGGGCCGCCAGAAAATGCGGGTCAGATACCAATGGGGACGGGCCCCCACGAAGTACTCCTGGTAAGATGCACTTGTGGTCAATGTCCGGATACTTCAGAGGATGAGGAACAGCAAAGCCCACTTGAACCATACATATCTGAAATCCTAGAGCACAATGTTCCCTATAAGGACCTAGCAGGCGAATGGAGAAAGTTCATTGAAGCACTGGTCGAAAAGGGAGGTTTCCAGCAACCGGCAAACGATGAATTCGTAAACGTCATCGGCTCTTTTTCTTCCTTCCCTAGAACAGATGGCATCACAACTGTAAGGGTTACGGCCGAGCCGCTCGAACACATCGAGTGCAAGGAATCACTGAAAAGGGTTATCGATCTAAATGTCTCCCCAGTTGCCTTCATACCCATGGACCCACATGACGCCTTCTTAATTGCTCCTGCACCCGACAGTGGACCCCGGGTACTCCTCATTTGGACCCAGATATACCGAGCTGCTACGTCAAACTGTGGACAGGAACATTGTCTATCCTTTACTTGTGGTTACCCTGTTTGCAAAGCCAAAAGGAAAAAGATGTATGATGAAATGGAGGCTGACAGTCATAAGATTGAAGAAACTTTGGAGGACGACTACGAAACCGAGGACATGAAGGCCATGGATTTTCCTGGGGCTGAATACGTAGATGTCGTTGAGTTCAACACTACTTACCATGCTTTGGGAAAGGGAGCAGATAGTTGAAAATCTACTAGAGAAAGGGAGACTTACGCCTATCCTCCCCGATGAGAAAGTAACTATGGTCAGATCAAATTCGCCCCGAGGCAAAGTGACAATCCTTGTCAGGATCACCCAAGAAGAGATCACCTTCCCCGAATGCATTCTAGCTCTGAGAGAAGTCTTGGACACTGGCATGATACCTGATGCACCCCCCATACAGAGCGCTATAATCATTTCTAGCGCCGAGTATTACAAAAAGGAGCCAGATTGGCTGCACTATACCGGAGACGAAAAGGAAAAACCACCCAGCTCTTGCTGTATCATGGGCGGGGCAAGCTATGATTATGAGGATGAATTGGAAGATGCCTTAGTCCTGTGGGCCATCCGAGGAACAATGACACAACCACAGGTTCAAAAGCCTGTAACTTGGGAAGCAGTTCGGAAGGCTGCCTAGGTAGAAACTGGTGCAGCTCAAGCTTAGCCTCTCACCATCGCTAAGCTCCGTCAGAACCAATGGCCCGTAGCCAAAAAATCTCCCCCGTTGACCTTGGCAACATTGAAGAAATCTAGCAAAGAAGCAACAGATAAGGAAGTTAACCTGTTGACCAGATCCGGGCAGATCTACCAAGGGAACCCCAAGGCAGATAAGAAGGCAGCAGATCAAGCACCTGGGGAGAACCGTAACCCCTATGCCGAACGGCCAAACTCCCGACCCGCAGAAGGAGGATCCCGTGCTCACTCAGTTGAAACAAACTCAGGCCAACATCTCTTTGTGGTCCCTGCTTACCTCATCTTATCCCCACAAGCTAAAATTGGAAGAAAGCCTGGCCCGCACACTGGTCCCTATTGATGCTACTCCTGATGACGTAGTGCAACTGATTGGGAACATTCACTACGGAAACATAATCACCTTCACTGACCTTGATCTCCCTCAGTTCGGAGCTGATCATAACGAGCCCCTCTTCATCACAGTCCAGCTGGATGAACGGCGTCTCCCTCAGGTTTTGGTTGACAATGGGTCCGGAATGAATATCCTTCCGGCCAAGATCATGAGTCTGCTTGACATCAAGACTACAGATCTGAGGCCTTCATCCCTCACAGTCAAAGCTTATGACTCGACATCTCGCACAGTGCTCGGGGTTGCCACTTTGAACTTATGGTTTGGCAAGAAAATGATACCCGTGGAATTTCAAGTTATCGATATCCCAATCACCTTTAATGCCCTGTTGGGAAGACCTTGGCTGCACCAAGTTAAGGGGGTTGCTTCGAGCCTCCATCAGTGTGTGAAGTTCATCTCGAATGGGGATTTGACAACCATTTATGGGGACCTAGTCACTTTGGAGGGCACTGATACGGGTGGAATACCTATTCTGGAGATCAAACATGATGAGGAAGGCCTCATGTTGACAGGTTTTACAGTCGAACCTCCTAAAGCCCAAGTTTGTAACGTAGATCTGACGATCACTCGGGACAAGATCCCTCCCGCCTTGAAGATGATGAGAAGGATGAGCTACCTGCCTGGCCTAGGTCTGGGGAAGCGTCAGCAAGGAACCCACAAAGTCATTGAAGTGAAAGAATAGAAAACTCGCCACGGCCTGGGGTATGAACCAACCTCAGGGGAAATTTCTCGAAAGAAAGGAGAAGCTGCCACGAGAAGGGTCCCGGTCAACGGCCCTAAATCTCTCCCTTTCAGTCCTAATCTGGCTGACTACTTTGTAAAAGGTCCTACACAGGAGGGTGATGCCCCAGTCAAAGAGACTACTCCTGCAGAGGGATGGATGAAGTTACAGCATAACCTCAGCAAGCTCAGGGGAACCAAGGCAAATCCGGTCCGTAGAATGTTTTTAGATATACCCAAGATACCTGGGGCAACCACTACCAGGAACCCAAATTCTGAGTTTGAGCTGACAGTGCCGAAAGCCAAAGCTACGGAATTCCCTTCAGATGACTGGGATGGTCCTGTTATGCAACAGTTATTCGGGGAAGAGGTCCAGGTGCCAGATCTGATCGACTTTGGTTCAGTCAAAGAGATGGTAGCAATGATTGAGGAAGGAGGACAGAAACAACGCAATTCCCGAGTCATGAGGCCACTGACAGCGATGCCACTGAAGAATTGGGAAACTCTCTCGGGTCCGGCCGCAACCAAGGAGGAAATGATCACAAAGCTTGGATTGGTCCCCCGTCCCCTTGTGTCAACCTATGTAAAGTCCTCCGAGTCTCTCATTGTCGAGTTCGAGTCTCTAGAGTCGTCCGATGGCCTTACGCCTGAAGACTACGAAGTTGTAGCCAATGCTGTATTTCCCTTTGTTCTTAATGAAATGATGGACCTTTCTGAGTATCCCCTGATTGCCACTTTAACTAATGATAAATTAACTAATAACCTAAAAACAGTTAATAATAATTCACTAGACAAAGAAGCAGACACATTAAATGAACAATATATTAAATAAATCTTTAAGCAGGTTGTTCGGAACGAGGAAAATCGAGCCCAAGCTGCCGAAGAGGTTTTGACAAGTGTGAATCTGGGAACTGCGGAAGAGCCTAAAGAGACGCAGATTGGTAGTTTCTTCGAAGGAACCGAAAAGGATGCTCTCATTGAGCTGCTAAGAGAATTTGTGAATGTGTTTGCATGGTCCTATAAGGATATGCCAGGCCTCGACCCTTCCATAGTTGAACACCGGATACCGCTCGACCCGGAAGTTAAGCCAGTGAAGCAGAAGCTGAGAAGAATTAAGTCTGAGTGGTCTTTGCAGGTGAAGGAGGAGATATAAAAGATGCTCAGAGCAGGGTTTATCAGGGTCATTGTGTATCCAACATGGCTTTCCAACATAGTGACAGTGACCAAGGCCAACGGGAAGATCCGATGCTGTGTGGACTTCAGAGATCTAAACAAGGCTAGCCCAAAAGACCATTTCCCCTTACCGAATATTGACATGCTGGTGGATACCACGACCAATTATGAGGTAAAATCCTTCGTTGACGGTTTTGCCGGCTACAACCAAATCAAAATGGCAGAGGAAGACCAAGCCAAGACAGCCTTCACAACCCCTTGGGGCACGTACTGCTACACGGTTATGCCATTCGGACTAAAGAACGCCAGGGCTACTTACCAGAGGGCAGCTACAGCTTTGTTCCATGACATGATCCACAAAGAAATTGAGGTCTATGTGGACGATATGATAATACATTCCAAAGGATCCGATGGCCAACACTTTGTTGATCTGAGAAAATTCTTCGGCCGCCTCCGAGACCACAGCATGAGACTGAATCCAGCCAAATGCACCTTCGGTGTAAGACGAGGCAAGGTGCTAGGATATATGGTGACGGAACGGGGAATTGAAGTAGATCCCCAGAAAATCAAGGCCATAGTCGAAATGAATCCACCTCGGACGCTGACAGAAGTAAAATCCTTTATGGGAAGACTGCAATACATAAGCCGCTTTGTAAATCAGCTGACCTCGATCTGCGAGCCAATCTTCAAGTTGATGAAGAAAAGTGCCTGCACGGAATGGACTCTAGAATGCTAGATCGCTTTTGAAAAGATCAAGGCGTACCTTGTGAATCCCCTGATTCTTTGCCCACCATATCAACAAAAGCCACTATTGCTATATCTAACTGTCACGGATACAGTAATTGGGGCTATGCTAGCTCAAGAGAAGAAAGATTCCAAGGTCAAAAATGCCATCTATTTCGTGAGCAGAAAGCTTCAAGGAAGCGAGCTCAATTATTCTGCTTGTGAAAAGACTTGCGCAGGCCTGGTCTGGGTAGTGGGAAAGTTGAAACACTACATGCAGTCTCACCCAATACACCTGGTCTCGAAATTGGACCCCATCAAATATTTGTTCGACAAGCCTTCCATCTCCATGAGGTTAGCAAAGTGGTCGTTCTTTGTGGCTGAATACGACATCACTTATGTGACAAGAAAATCCGTGAAAGGGCGAGTAATGGCAGAACAGTTGGCCGACTTCCTAAGTAATGAGTCCCGAGGACCTGAGCCCCAATTCCCTGATGACGGAATCTTTGCTCTAGAAGGAGAAAATCGTTGGCAGCTCTTCTTTGACGGGGCGTCAAACAAAAAGTGAAATGGAATAGGAATGCTTCTGGTCAAGCCTACTGACGAGCACACTCCCATAGCAGTAAAGTTGAACTTCGAGGTTACCAACAATGCTGCTGAATATGAAGCTTGCATAGCCGGGTTGGAGGCCGCTCTCGAAAGAAATATCAAAGAATTGGAAGTGTATGGTGACTCTGCCCTCATCATCAACCAGGTCTCTAAGAAATGGAAGATCGTGGATCCGGGTCTGCAAAAGTATCACACTTACATGGAAGAGCTAGTGACTCAGTTCAAGGAGATCGGCTTTTATTACTTGCCCAGGGATCGCAACAGATTCGCAGATGCTCTGGCAACACTAGCCTCTCTCATTGAAATACCTGAAGGAAAGTCTGTCAAACCATTCAGAGTCGGAAGAAGAGAAAACCCCGCTTATTGCATTGAAATCGAAGCGGAGGCCGAACTGGCCAATGATCCCTGGTATACCCAGATTTATCAGTACTTGAAGAACGGTGAGGCTTCTTTCAAAAATGAAGATGGGGAATATGCTGTACAAGAAGCGCTATCAAGGCCCTCTCCTGCGGTGTATCAGCAAGCAAGAGGCCACTAAACTCATGAAAGAAATATATGGTGGTACCTGCGGCCCCCACATGAATGCTCGGGCTCTAATGCAAATCATACTGAGAATGGGGTACTTTTGGATCTTCATAAAAACTGACTGCATCCAGTTCTTCAGAAGCTGCGACAAATGCTAGCAGTGCTCGAACCTCAACCACTTGCCTCCACACGAGCTCTACTGCATGACAACCCCTTGGCCTTTCGTCACTTGGGGAATTGATGTCATAGGCAAAATCACACCATCGGGCAGCAACGGCCACGAATTCGTCCTGGTAGCAGTGGACTATTTCACCAAATGGGTTGAAGCCAAATCCTACAAAGTCCTCAACTCAAAGAAAGTAGCCCTCTTCATCAAAGAGAACATCATATGCAGATACGGGTTGCCGGCCGAAATCATCTCAGATAATGGATCTCACTTTGAAGGGGAATGCGACAGGCTGCTGGCAGAATTCAGAATAACCCGTCACAAGTCATCTCCCTATAAACCCCAAACTAACGGAGCCGTCGAAGCAGAAAATAAGACCTTGGAAAACATCATTCGGAAAATGGCTGTCTGAGGCAGAGGTTGGCCTGACAAGCTTCATCTTGCTCTCTGGGGATACAGAACATCCGTCAGAACTGCAACCGGGGAAACACCGTTTGCTCTCACCTATGGAATGGAAGCCGTCCTCCCGGTTGAGCTAGAGGTTCCCTCACTCCGTGTGCTGTTAGAAAGTCAGATCAACGAGGTCGAATGGCTCCAAAGTTTCCATGATGAATTGGCCCTGCTAGATGAACGCCGGTTGAGAGCCATGGAACATATCCGAGCTTACCAAGGAAGGATGGACAGAGCCTTCGATAAGAAAGTAAAACATCGGGAGATCAGGGAAGGTGACCTCATTTTGAAAGAGAAGCCCCCAGTCCGCATCAACCCGCTTGGCAAATGGGAACCTGTCTGGGTCGGACCATATGTCGTTCAGAAGATCTTCTCCGGAGGGGCCATGCAACTTGCAGACCTCGACGGAAACCCTTTTGTACACCCAGTAAATGGTGACAAGCTGTGCAGATACTACTGTAAGTACCCAAATCTGGCTCATGCCTTCCGGTAAAGTTTCCCGGTAATTCCCCGGACTTTCCTAGAGTTCTGGAATTATTCCGGAACTGTTCCAAAACACCTAAGGCTGAAGGGACTGCTTGGAGATTAAGAAACACGTTTTTCTTAATACCAAAAACCTTCTAGAATTGCCACCTTGCATGATTCTAGAAACCTGCTGAGTCACACAGGATAATGCTGCACGGCTGCATTAGCCAAGGTCCTCTAGCCGCACGGCTTCATTAGCCTTATCCAGACTGCCTATAAATAGAGCCCTCCTCTTCCCATTTTAGACACCAACAACAAAGCAACCAAAGACGAAAAACACACACAATACACCATACTCAGAGATCAAGAGGTTGAAGAAAGCCAAGAAGCCACCTCCCTCCTCCTTGAAGCATCCAAAGTTGGTCCTTCCACCAAGCAAGACCCAAAGAAGAAGAGGTCACCACCATTGGTAACCTCTCAATCCCTTACCTTGCATTATACTTGCTCTATGTGATTTAATTGCTCATTGCATTCATATATTGTCATTATCTTGCTTGGGACTTGGCATTTATCATTAAAGATCCTATCTTTATCATATCCCCCTCCCCTTTTGCATCCTTTGCATGAAATAAGCATCATTTGCCATTAAAAATGTAATCTTTATATTCAAAGGTGCATCCTTTGCACCCAAAAATCCCTTTTTTACATAAAAATGTCATCTTTATGCATCCTTTGCTCATAAAAATGCAATCTTTACATCCAAAATGCATCCTTTGCATATAAAAATCCTATCTTGCATCCTTTGCATCTAAAACCCATTTTCATGCATCCTTTGCATCAATGATCATCTTTTTAACATCAAATTAGCATCCCTTGCTTTCAAAATGTAATCTTTGTGCATCCTTTGCATATTAAATACTATTTTCCTCATAAAAATGCATCATTTGTATAAAAATCATGTCTTTAATTAAAAAGCATCCTTTGCAATCAAAAGCATCCTTTGCAACCCAAAAATGTCATCTTTTCACTAAAAATGTCATTTTTACATGCATTCCCCCATGTCCCCATTAGCAACCTTCGGAATGGACCGGTATAAAGATCCTATCTTTACATCGTTTCTTCCATTAAAAGTGCCACAACCTCTTTAGAAAGGGATAAACCTTGAACCTATATCTCCGATTATCACTTAAGACGAGCATGAAGCACATATATAAGCTCAATCGTCTTAAGGTGTAGGATTGATGGGCAAAGGTCACTCCTTTCCTAAAGAACCTTATTTTGGACTATAAAAGAGAGTCTTTCTCTCGATCACGCAAGTCCCCAGGTTAAAAAGCGATGATCACAAGTCCAAGATGAGGACGGGATCAAAATCCTGAATACATGAAATCCAAGAAATCCCGAGCGACAACCAACAAATGGTTTGTACGTCCGGAAGACAACTTGGGACATTCCCCCCCCCCTTTTATTCAATCACATGCACACAAGAAAGCACGCAAGCAAGCACGATAAACGGAATCTAGGGAGACTTGCTACGGCAAGGCACCTTGGGTGAACGACGATCCGTTCTTCCCAAGGGGTAACTTAACCTCCGAACCCTAAAAATCTTTTTTTTCAAAGTTTTGAGGAAATCAAAATGGCGTGGCGACTCCATTTTTTAAATTAAACCGGATGTTTTCAAACTCGCGTGAATCCAACAAAAACTAAATTTGGGCACACATTCACAGTTTGGCGACTCCGCTGGGGACATCCCAAAGGAGAAAAGCTTTCATTTTCAAAATAAATGATACCCGGTATATAGGTGGAAACCATTTAACCTTCCTGTATCGCTCCCTAACCCGGGGCTTGGGATAAACGGTGGTTTAACAATCCCACGTACCGGTATCTCTTTTCGAAAAAAAAACTAAAAAAGAAAGCTTTTTTCCTTTGAGGGGGTTAGACTCCCGTCACGGAGTCCAATTATCTTGCTTGCTTTCTTTGCCTTGCATTGCATCATTTGCATCTTGGGATTTGTGCATACTTTGGACAGGAAGCCTTCTCAAGGCTAAAAGGTGCCTAAAATATTCGGGAAACAACCTGAAATAGCAAAGGAGTGGAACCTGGAAAATTGATCCATGCAGTCGTACGGCTCAATCCTCCTTGGATTCTGACCGGACGACCTCAGTGGCAATTCCACCAGGAAAAATTGAGGTTAATCTGGCAGCTTAGGGCTACTCAGTTCCAAGACTGACTGGGGCTCCCAGAAAATTTACGTGCCTTATCTGTTGCATTTTTTCCCCGTCCCGAAAATCATTCCTTTAAAACACATTTATGAAAATCTCTGTTTTAACTCAAAAAGGAACATTTTCAGGAGACCGCACACTACGCGCACCTTATATATCCTGTACACTTTGCACGCACGTCCCTTTAAACCCGGGGTGATTTTTCAGCTGCAGTCACGGACAGCCTTACGATGCTCCCGGGCGCGCACGAAATCACCCTAAACTCCCCATGGCAGCCAGTATCGACCAATGCACAGTCCGTGTCACACGTTTCAAAAAACCGTGACTTTTGGTTGGTTTTTGGTCTAGTCCATGTCATATATCCCAGTTGCATATCCCCGTAAAGGTCAAGCCTTAGTTCATAACAGAAGTCAAGGTCCTTCGCTCAAGCTAAACTCTGCCAAAATTCCGACAAGGAAAAATCGGTAGAACCTTGACTCCGACATTGACTTTGACCTTGACCTGCACAGAATGCATAAGAGTCGAGACCGAGTCCTTGCCAAGAAAATCTAAAAGATCTTTCGCTCAAAGCGAAGCTCTGCCAAAATTCCGACAAGGAAAAATTGGCAAGATCTTGACCCGGCATTGACTTCGATTTTGACTCACGCACGGCGTATGCAACGAAGTTCAATGTGACACTGTGTCATCCGGCTTTTACCGCCCGACCCATGCCTATTATCTTCTCGGACATTACCGAAAAGTCAAAACGTCAATCGCGCAAGCGAAATTCTGCCAAAATTCTGTTAAGGCTGAAAGACGAGACTTTTCCGATATTGCCTTGACTATAATTCACATCGCTCGTGCGTTAAAAGTTCCTATGACCCGCTAGACCCATTAGGAGCGTTCTTTTCTCTCGGTCGGTGGGATCCGCGTGCCCTATAGGACCCTCGCTCGGGGCTGTCCACCCTGGGAGGTCGAAATACAGGTGGAATACGAGGGGCTTATAGACGTAGTGACGGAACCCACTGATCCAGGATCTAGAGTAGTTGCGAAAAAGAAGGGCAGAACCCCTTTTCCAACCAAATAGAAATTAATAAAAGATATTGTTTTAAGTAAACTGGAAGATTCTTAATTTGCATATTGCTTGAGCCTTCAGCCTAAACACCTACCCCGAGTCTAAACCTCTCCTATCCCTTTCCCGCAGCGAGAAAGAAGTGGGTGAGAACACCGGGTCAGTGACTTGTTAGCGCAGAATTCTCGGGCGGCTCGCCGTAATCCTCGCTTTGTCGATCCCGAGAGAGTCAGAATGGCCGATTTGACAAAGAACAGTACTGGTTTGGGTAACCAGATGACTAGGGAAGAAGAGCTATCCTTAGCCTTGGAAAACAGTCGTAAAGCCCATGAGGAACAACAGACCATGCTCATTGATGCGCTCCGCCGTCATGGGGTCTAGATAGTGGTAGAGCCCAACGGTTCCCTGGTTATGGTAGAAGATGAAACTCCAGAAGTAACCATCTCAGCTCCCCTAGCCTATAACCAATGCCCTCCTCCATCCACATATGATCCATTGCCAAAGAATGTCCCTTTTCAGTCCTTCCCAATGTCTCAAGCCATCAGGGTCCCGACACCCTCTCCTCCTCAGATAAGACCCACCTTTGTTCCCTACCAACAGAGAACAAACGCCACAGCTATCCCCGTAACGCAGCCTCTGCACTACCCCATGGGATTCGCTCCCTCTCCCCAGTATGGGCCGTCCCAGACAATTTCTAGGCCTCAGAATCAATCGAGTGACCTTTTCAATCTATGCCCTTCCACAGTAGATCTTCCACCCCCAACCTTGCCAACAGGATCCCACGAGGCTCCTTTTTCCTACTTCTGCAACTACGATCCTAACCCCTATGCCCCTGGCCAGCCTCATGGAAACACAGGACCAGGCCAAGTTTACACTTACTTCCCTTCTAAAGATCCCCAAGCCATGGTACCAGCTACCACTGTGTCACCCACTGTCCTGCCACTCAAATCTGATAAGCCTGCTTCGGAATCGAACAATCCTAAACCATCACCCGACCCGAACATGACTTGGTTGATGGAACAAGTTAAGTCCATGCAAGAGAAGTTTGGAGAACTGAGCACCAAAAAGGCAAAGATACCGCATCACCGATCCCAAAGAAATTGTCCCTCTTCCTCCAAAATTTTGGATGCCTGAGATTGAAAATTTCAATGGCACCGATTGTCCCCGAACTCACATTGAAAGCTACCTGCTCGCCATGAGAGCCAAAGACTGTACACATCAGCAAATGGCCGACCATTTTCAGCTGTCATTAAAGGGTTCAGCTCTTAGATGGTTCCTGCATGTAAAGCCAGAGGCCCGAGCCACCTGGGACAAGATCAAGGAAGCATTCCTGGAAAAGTATAAGGCCAACTTGAATTGGGAAACCAGCAGGAATGACCTACAAGGCACTCTACAACTCCCAGATGAGCCAGTAAGTGAATTCTACAAGAGATGGAATTGGAAGCTTAGTGAAATGATGACCCCGCTGAATGAAGAGGAGAAGATGGAGATCTTCCAGTCTTGCTTGAAACCTCAACTAAGGGTCCAAATTGGCAATTACTATTATCCTGACCTCCGGGCAATGGTAAATGCCGGCACCAAGTTTGAAAATGCCTTCAACATGGCCCCAGCCACAGGAGCAGCCAACTCCTACCGCTACAAAGCACCAGTTTCAAATGCCACAGCTGTTACTATAAAAGGAAAAGAAACGGTTGGCGCTGTCAATTATATTCAGAATGAGAGGGTTGGACAAAATTCAAGCCAAGTCCCTGCAAAGCCAAGACCTCGCTTCTATACTGCAGAAGATTTCGAAATGCCACTAGAAAAAGTCTTCGACGGTTTGGTAGCTGAAGGACTCATCAGACTTTTGGAAAATTGGAAACCAAAGAACCCTAGTGTCAGAGTGGACGAAACCAAGCATTGACGCTTTCACAAATATCATGGGCATAACACCAATGATTGCACCTACCTGAAGTTCCTGATCTCTCGCCTGATTGAAGAAGGCAAGCTGGAGCCGCCTCGGGGTCCTAATGTGGTCAAGAATCCTCTTCCGGCTAACAATCAAGTCAACGTGATCGAATTCGGAGAGACAAATGCAGTCAGTTTTGGGAATCCAAAGATCATAGACATCCTGAAATTCAATGTTCCTTATGCTGAATTACAAGGAAAGTGGAAAGATCTTATTAGTGCCGCCGCCATGGAAGGACAGTTTGGACCCATAGTAGGAATTGATTTCGTTAATGTTGTCAGAGCCCGACCTCTCTTTTATGATATCGAGCCAGTGACCATGGTCAAGATTACAGAAGAAAGGCTCACTTATGAAGATTGCGAGTTTGAAGTGAAACAAGCTATGTTAATGAAAGTCTCTTCAGAACCCTTCATCACCCATGATGAGCATAATGTGTTTGTGATGGCTCTCACTACCCCTGAAGATCAGTCCCAACCCCCTGTTTGGGAAAAGGTGGAAAGAAGAGTGAACAAGCTAGAAGACTTTTGTGATGAAGAAAGCTGTCTCTCAGATGCCGAAAGCACAACTGGTCCTACCACCCCAGAGGTACAGATGAATACAGTCAGACTTGGAGAAGAGATTGCGCCAGATCAGTCAGACATTCCCCACGGGAAAGGTGTCAACAGAAGCAATGATGGTCCACAGGATGCAGAACTTTCTGAAGAATGCTGACAAGACTGCTACTCCCCAGGGCAACAACAGGAAAGAGTAAACCCCAGTCCAACCCGCGTCATACACTTCGAGTCAATAAGTAGTGTAGGGTCCAGAGTCAGTAGGGTCAAGAGTCAGTTGAGTCGGGAATCTTTGAATTCCAGTCCTCTGAGTCATCCGAAGGCCTCACGCCTCACGCCTGAGGATTATGAATATGTAATCGATGTCATCTTTCCTCTTGCTTTGAATGAAATGACAGATCTTTCTGATTAACCCCTTATTGCCAACTTAACAAATGATAAATTAACTCAAAACTTAACAACAGTTAATAATGAATCATTTGAACAAGATGCAAACACACTAAACGAACAATACATTAAAGAAATCTTTAAGCAAAGTTACGTAAAAGAGGAAAACCGGGCCCAAGTTGCCGAGGAGGTTTTGACAAGTGTTAACTTGGGTACCGTCGAGGAACCTAAAGAGACACAAGATTGGAAGCTTCTTCCAGGGGTTGAAAGGGACAGACCGGTTAATCTCGCTCGTAGAATACATGGACGTCTTTGCATGGTCGTATAAGGATATGCCGGGGCTAGACAGGTTCAATAGTAGAGCACGTAATCCCTCTAGCACCGGATGCTAAGCCGGTGAAAGCGAAACTAAGGAAAATCAAGCCGAATGGTCTCTACAGTCAAAGAAGAAATTGAGAAGCTATCAAGCGGGTAGGATTCATCAGAGTCATCGAATATCCGACATGGTTGTCCAATATTGTGACCGTGTAACCAAGGCCAATGGGAAGGTGCGCCGTCTGTGTAGATTTCTCGGGATCTCGAACAAAGCCGGCCCCAAAGACGATTACCCCTTGCCAAACATAGACATCCCGGTGGACTCCACCGCCACGCCAACTATGAAGTCAAATCCTTCGTTGATGGCTTTGGCAGTGCTACAACCGATCAAGATGGCCGAAGAAGACCAAGAAAAGATGCTCTTCACCACACCGTGGGAACTTATCGCTATACAAGAATGCCATTTGGGCTCAAGAACGCCGGGGCTACTTATCAAAGGGCAGCAACCGCGCTTTTTCATGACATGATCCACAAGGAGATTGAGGTCTACGTAGATGACATGATAATCCACTCCAAAGGCAAGGATGGACAGCACTTTGTTGACCTGCGAAAGTTCTTTGAGAGGCTAAGACAACATTCCATGAGACTAAACCCTGCTAAATGCACCTTTGGAGTGACAAGGGGAAGAGTACTTGGGTATATGGTCACGGAGCGAGGTATCGAAGTCGACCCTCGAAAGATCAAATCCATTATGGACATGAGGCCACCTCAAACCCAGACAGAAGTCAAAAGCTTTATGGGCAAACTGCAGTACATTAGCCCTTTCGTCAACCAGTGGACCACTATGTGCGAGCCCATCTTCAAGCTCATGAAGAAGAATGTAGATACAGAGTGGACCGAAGAATGCCAGGATGCCTTTGACCAGATCAAGGCATACTTAGTACATCCTCCAGTGCTATGCCCCCCACATAGACAGAAGCCTCTTCTGCTCTATCTCACTGTCACGGATACGGCAGTAGGGGCTATGCTTGCTCAGGAGAAGAAAGACTCTCGGGTAGAGAATGCCATTTACTTTGTCAGTCGGAAGCTACAGGGAAGTGAGCTCAATTACTCAGCATGTGAAAAGACTTGTGTAGGACTGGTCTGGGTAGTCGGCAAGTTGAAGCATTATATGCAAGCCCACCTTGTGAACTTGGTCTCAAAAATGGACCCCATCAAGTACATCTTTGACAAGCCTTCCCTCTCGATGCGTCTAGCAAAGTGGTCCTTCTTCTTAGCAGAGTACGACATCAACTACGTGACCAGAAAGGCCATCAAGGGTCAAGCATTGTCAGACCATCTGGCGAACTTCCCCAGTAATGAGGACCGCGGGCCTGGACCCCAATTCCCAGATGAAGGGATCTTCGTAGTCGAGCCTGAGAACCGGTGGAAGCTATTCTTTGATGGAGCTGCTAACAAAAGAGGAAATGGCATAGGGATGCTACTGGTCGATCCGAAAGATGAGCATACTCCCATAGCCCTTAAGTTGAACTTCCCTGCCACGAACAATGTTGCCGAGTACGAAGCCTGCATTGCTGGTTTAGAAGCTGCCCTAGAAAGGAATGTCAAGGAGCTCAAAGTTTACGGAGACTCAGCCCTGATCATCAACCAGGTCTCCAACAAATGGAAGACTGTGGACCCTAATCTTCAGCGGTATCATGCCCATATGGAGGAGTTGACTGGACAGTTCAGAGAAGTGACTTTACACTACTTGCCAAGAGAAAAGAACAGAATCGCAGATTCACTAGCTACTCTAGCCTCACTGGTAGAGATCCCCAAAGGAAAAGCCATAAAACCCTTCAGAGTGGGTAGAAGAGAAGCCCCGGCCTTCTGTTGTGAAGTAGACTTGGGACCCGAGCCTATCAAGGAACCCTGTAATTTACCAGTTCCTCAAAGATGGAGAGTCAGCTTTCAGAGACGAAGAAGGTAGAACAAAAGAAGGTGTCAAAGCCAAGAGCTTGCAAGCCCTGAAAAGGTTGGCCTCCCATTATGTCATTCTAGGAGGCAACCTGTACAAGAAACGGTACCAAGGACCGCTCCTCTTGTGCGTCACCCAAGAAAGGGCCAAAGAGTTGATGACTGAAGTCCACAATGGTCCCTGTGGTCCTCATATGAATGCTAGAGCCCTGATGCAAGTGATCCTCAGAATGGGTTATTACTGGATTTCCATGGAGACAGACTGTGTCCAGCATGTCCGAGCGTGCGACAAATGCCGATGGTTTGCCAACCTCAACCATCTCCCGCCTCATGACTTGTACTGCATGACGACTCCTTGGCCATTTGCAACTTGGGGTATTGACGTGATAGGGAAGATAGCCTCGGCAGGAAGCAATGGGCATGGATTTGTGTTAGTAGCTGTCGACTACTTCACCAAGTGGGTAGAGGCCAAGTCCTACAAGGTCCTCACTTCCAAGAAGGTGGCCCAGTTTATCAAGGAAAACATAATGTGTAGATACGAGGTGCCCAATGAGATCATTTCTGATAATGGGTCTCACTTTGAAGGAGACTGCGATAGGTTACTGTCAGAATTCAGAATCACTCACCACAAGTCATCCCCATACAGACCTCAGACTAACGGAGCTGTGGAAGCTGCTAATAAGACGCTCGAATGGATCATCCGGAAAATGGCCACCCGTGGTCGTGACTGGCCCGAAAAGCTGCACCTAGCACTCTGGGGCTACAGAACGTCTGTCAGAATAGCCACAGGAGAAACTCCTTTTGCCCTAACTTACGGGATGGAAGCAGTGTTACCAGTAGAGTTGGAAATCCCGTCATTAAGGGTCCTCCTGGAAAACAGTGTCAACGAAGTAGAATGGCTACGTAGCCGGCATGATGAGTTGGCCCTGCTCGACGAAAGAAGGCTAAAAGCCATGGAGCACACCCGAGCCTACCAGAGGCGAATGGCCCAAGCATTTGACAAAAAGGTGAAGGCCAGGGACATCAAAGAGGGTGACTTAGTATTGAAGGTGAAGCCCCCTACCAGAGACAACCCCCTGGGAAAATGGGAACCCGTTTAGATCGGCCCGTATGTGGTGCAGAAGATACTATCGGGAGGAGCCATGAAACTTGCAGACCTGGACGGCAATCCCTTTGTCCACCCAGTCAACGGTGATAAGCTCCAAAGGTACTATGTCTAAAAAAAAAAGAAGAGAAAATAAAAAAAAAAGAGGAAAAAATCTTAGTGCAAAAAGAGTAATACCCAGCTAGGCTGAAAACCCAAAAAGGGCGGTCTAGGCAAAAAACAGGGTTGCACATAAAGAAAAAAGAAAAAATCTTAGTGCAAAAAGAGTAATGCCCAGCTAGGCTGAAAACTCAAGAAGGGCGGTCTAGGCAAAAAACAAGGTTGCACATAAAAAAAAAAAGAGAAAGTTCACCAGAATGAACTACGAAGACCTGAGCCCCTTAGTCTTTCTTGTAAAAGGGGAACGTAGGAAGCCATTTATGGTTCGGTCTAAATAATAAAAAAGGGCGATTAAGTTTCCTTGAAATGCGTCCTAAACAATAATAAAGGATATTCAAGTTTTCATAAAACAGGTCCTAATCAATAAGACATTTGAAATTTCCATGAAATTGTGTTTTGATTAATTTCTAAGATAATATCTCTTGTTCATTACAAGTTAAAAACTTCTTGATGAGTTCAAGCACGGTCTACTCTTGACTCTGCTAACCTGCTACAAAGATCTAAAATACAATAAAATGCCTAATAAACTACTGTGTTTGCAAAATGGCAATAAGGGAATCCTAAGAAAAGATCTGTCAGTCGTCATTCGCTGAGTCTTCTTTTGTCTTCTTCCCTTTACCTCAACCCCGTCGAGTTTTCTTTCTCTTCTTCTCTATGATGTCGGTCTCTCTCATTCCGATCTCCGGTATCCTCACTGGAGCCTCCATCAAACCTGTGTCAATAAGTGCCCTCTCAACTCGGGCACGAGTCTGCACTTCCTCCCTCTGAGCCTCAGTCAAGGGAGCGACTTCAGAAAGCCTCTTATATCGAGCCTCCATATCTTTGATAAGGTCACCCGACTGGTTATGGTAACTCGCCTTAGCTTCGCCTCCTCGTAGTCCTACTCGAGTCGCAGTCAGCTCCCAGTAAAGCCTGACATCTCTCCCCCAAGATGACCTGAGTCGCTCCTATCTCCCTCTCGTACCAGTCCAAGTAGACAGTGGTTAAGATGGTACTCTTCCTGATCCTAAAGATAGCCCTGGGTGGGAAAGCAGTGTATGTCCAAGCCCTCGAGAAGAATGAGAAGCTGGCGAGATCCCTCATAGCTAATGGCACCACCTCCATGGTACTCCCAATCGCCCAACGGCTCTTGTAACGCCCCGAACTGCCTGGATACAAAGCAGGGTATGTAGAAGGATGACCAGCAGAACCCTGGAACCCTCACTATATAGAACTCCTGAAATATCCTCCTTGTCTCATAGCTCACCTCCAGCTGAGGTACCCACCAATGAATGTCTCGGGCTGGATAGCCTAGCCATCATCAACTCCCAATCATCTTGACTCTGCTGCCTAGGCAAACCTCTCCGAGAAATCACCCAAGGGCACTGAGTCGGCAAAGCCCCTGGCAAAGCCCCGAGCCTCTCCTGCAGCCATAAAGTCAGCACAGCCGGACTCCCAAACCTCATGAAACGGTCTCCTCTAGCCATCCTATCAATGCCATGAAGGGTCTCACCCAAAACCAGTGGGACAATGTCCTTCCCAGCCCTGCAATCCCTAACCATGTCCAAGAGACCACCATGACAGATCCCCACGGACTCAGCAGTGAACAGAGCTGAGAATATGCAGAGGATAAATGCATCCATAGCCACCGTGGTCGTAGCCATATCAGGAGACCCAAACCTGCCCGAGATGTCAGAAAGGTAAATCCTGTCCGGAGCAATCATCATCTCCTCAGCCTCTCCCAGAGAAATCTGCAGAAAAGATGCAAGCTTTGCCGCCACCGGCACGTCTTCGATCAAAGGAATCGATATAGCCTCAATTTCTGGACCCCCAATCAAGGCTCGGAAGTCTTCATGCGTTGGGACAATCTCATTGTAAGAAAAGCAGTAAACGTGTCTCCGGACGTCCCAAAACCTTGCTGCTGCTCTCAAAAGGTCCCAATCGGGTGGGAGATCCCTCAAATGCCATAAAGATTTGATCTTGAATGAAGAATCAAACAGTCCCTTGTGAGATTGAAAGTTATATCTCACCCAAGATTGAATATCGGACAGAAAGCGATCCCTTTTCCCCCTTTGCAATCTAGCGGGCTTCTCCATTGTAAAATGATCAAAGGTGGTGTCTTTAGGTCTAATATGTGCTCTAGGAACAGTTGGGACAAGTCTAGGTTGAAAATGAAATGAAATGGCCAAGCCTTGGTTTTATTTTAAAAATAACCAGTCCAGACAGAACTGTGAGCCGCACGGCTTCATTTGCTCCAGAGACCAGACCGCACGTCCTCATTTGCCTGATGTAAAAGACAATCTGCAGCAACCAAGTTGCTGCCCTAAGGGAGTTTTCACCCCACTTTTTCAACCAAAACCTGTACAAAAGCATGTCCAAAGACCATCCAAGCAGTTATATATCATTATATATCATTTTGGCCCAGTTTCAGCCCCGATCCCAAGCAAAAAACTGCCCCTAGGCTCAAGTAATATGCAAATTAATAAAGCATAAAATAGAAAAGTAAATAAAACAGTAGCACATTGTTTTCACCCCATCGGCGCCCAAATAAAATAAAAAATGAACAAAATGTGCATAAAACTTGTTCATTGTTTGTTTTTCTTCCTAAATCAACTCTAGAGACCTCCTAGGCCTCCGATCCTTCCTCCTCATCGCTACTCAGCTCATAGACACTCGCCTCCCTCATCAAGTCCTCTGTGTCACTCACATCAGATAGATGGACATTCTCGTGCTCGTACTCCGCCAGATGCTCCAGGATGCCGGCATTGGGTCCCCGTCCCCGAGGCATGGCGCTAGAAGAGTACTCCGAAGCCGATGAGGTGGATGCCGTGCCCCCGACGTGCCTTCTCTTGCGCACTGGCTCCTGCACGTTTGCTGCGGCCTTGGAAGCGCAGGCCAACTTCCTCAGAAGGGACCGGCACACATCTTTCCAGCCCCTGTTCTGCCTGACTAAGCCGTCATAAGTGCGAGCTGGAACCTGAGAAAAAAGAGAAGAAAATCTCAAAAAAACTTCAGAATTGCAAAAAAGCAAAGAAATCTGAAAGAGAAGGGAAAAGACCCTAAAAGTGTACTTACAGTGCTGTCCGGCGGCAGAGTATACTGAGGCTCCCTCGTGTCAAGTACAGGTATCCTGAACCTCCTTGGTACCCCGTTGACCACGTAAGAAAGATGAGCAGGAGGGATTGGCGGATCAGAAGGCTCAGCCTCCCCATATCCCTGAGTGACAACTAGCTTCACTAGCTTCTGTGGTGTCCTCAGGCGCTGCTCCACAAACACAGCATATGGGGTATCCAGATCAAAATACTCCTCGGCGGCCACGCCTGCCTGATATCTCTCTATATCATCCGCCTGCCAATCCCGGGGCTGCAGCATCCGTGCTGGAGGATCATGAGGGGTAATGGCATCCAGTGGAGGGATATGGTCATGCTGCCTAGAGAAGCGGTCTCCCAGATAGATGACATCACATGTCAGCCCGGTCAACCACCGCCTCTGCCTCGTCACCTCCACGGCCTCTCCTAACAGAATCTCCGGGTACCTCCCCCAAGGATAAAAGTCCACTCCATCGTGCCCATCTCTGTTGATAACTGGCCTCACCATCTTGTAATCAAAGGTGATCCGGGTCTTCCCGGTGAACTTATCCCTCGCATCCCCCCTCCAGCGAACCATAGCGGGAAAGATGGTAGCATCGCTCTGTTGGTTCCACGGAAAGAACCTGATCACCTCGCAAAACCAGACATGCATGTTCAAAACATCAAAAAGGTCATTTCTCTCATAAAAAGTCTCAAAGACAGAAAGTAAAAGAGAGAAAAGAAAATGAGACTACCTCAAGAGCAAAAGAGAAGCAGTCCATGGAAGCAGCCTTATTCCGGCTGTACAGATCCAGGGAGAAGTACAGCTCTGCCAACCTGGCCTCGCCCCAAGAGACCGTCCCAATCCCATCAACATTCTCCAGAGAGTCGAGGAGGCAAGTCATAGCCAGAGTCCCAGAATTGGCAAAAATGGTGACTGACAGCATCAACCACACAAAGGCTATAACAAGCTGGTGGGCAGTCACCTCACTAGCAGCAAAGTCCCACATGCAGTTCTGGACTGCCACCTCGACGTTCCTCGTCTCCATTCTGAGCCCCTTGGGAATAAGCTCAAACCCGACTAAAGCCCTGAACTCCTCCGCGTGATATGGTCCCTCCAAGTCACAGGCCTCCCGGTGAACTACAGGCCAGTGATGGCAGTAAAATCTGCAGTTGTCACCGTCAGCTCCCCCCCAGCTAAGATGAAAGTTGTGGGTGGTGTCCCACCAGAACTCCGAGAGGGCCTGGACCAAGCCCTTTCTCTTCGAGGTAATGTGAATACCTCTGCCAATAGCCTCAATGAACAGATCAAGGCCGGTAGCCCTCACCAGCTGCTTAGGGTTTGCCCCATTCTTCTCAAAATCAGGCATCCTCTGCCATAGCCTGACTGCAATCTCGGAAGGCCCCCCTAGACTTGTTCTCCTGTAGACAAGCACAGCAAAAGAAATGTGTCAGTCCTTCATCCCATTTCAAAAAAGCATGCATATATTCCAAGTGCACATGTTTTCAAAAGAAAAGCATTCAATAAAATTTTTCTAGCATCCTTTGCATGGAAAACGTGTCTTTCATCACTTAAAACACATCGTGTCAAGCACATTGCTCTCCTAAGCACAAAATCACAATTTTAAAAATTATTTACACATAAGCATTAATTTTTTCTCAAAAATGGCATGCATGAATCCTTTTCATCGTCCAAAATCCCGTTTTCTCATCTATGACCTAGTTCTAGCACATGCAAGAACTCCGTCACCTTTTAGACAATTATCCTTCTTACTTTTATTTTCGAAAAAAAAGTGGGTCATTCTCATTATTTTTGTCAAATAAATTGCACATGCATGTTCTTTCATCTTCTTAGCCTCTTAGGTTAATCATCAAGATTTCAAAATTATCGTCAAAAATCCTAGGAAAATTCGAAAAATTCCTAAAACTCGAGTCAAGCCCTAGAACTAATCAAAGTCAATCAAAATCGACGGAATTGAGAAAATTAAGAATGCTTACCCCAACCGATTGAGGATTTGTCGATTTGTGCTCCCTCCTACCCGGGTAGAGCTCCGATGGAGGCGTAAGGAAGTCATACTTCCTCTCCGTACGAACGATTTCTTTCCTCCTCCTCCGAGCGGCCTCGGAGATGTTCCTCCTCGCTTGCCTTGGTATCGGATTCCCCTCCGGATCCATTCTAAATCAGTAGAGGCAAAGGGATGGAAGGATTTTCGAATTTTCTTCCTCTCTCCTCTCTCTCTTTCTCGACTGATGGGCGGCAATAATGCCCAGTCCCCGTTCAAATTCTGTTTTAAATAATCTGGAAAAATCAGTCTTCTAGCCGTACGGCTTCTTTTGCCTCCCTCTCATGCCGGGCGGCTTCTTTCGCTCTGAGCAGAAAATTACCTCTTTGCCCCTGAACTTTCCACTTGGGCATATAATTCCTGTTATCCTTTAACTAGGATAACATCCTTTTCAGAAGATATCCCTTATCTCCTTATGCAAATAGACTTTCTTCCCAGTCACCTCCGTTACTTCCGTTATAACGGGATAACGCTAGGTGACAACCTCCGAATTGTCAGAACTCTAAACTTAAGCTATCTCTATCACGAATAGAGAAGTACACTCAAGTTCTCTAAACTTTAGCTACCTCTATCACAGATAGTGAAGTACGCTCAAGTTCTCCTAACTTTAGCTACCTCTATCACAGATAGTGAAGTACGCTCAAGTTCTCCAAACTTTAGCTACCTCTATCACAAATAGAGAAGTACGCTCAAGTTCTCCTAACATTAGCTACCTCTATCACGAATAGAGAAGTACGCTCAAGTTCTCCTAACTTTAGCTACCTCTATCACAGATAGTGAAGTACGCTCAAGTTCTCCAAACTTAAGCTACCTCTATCACAGATTGAGAAGTACGCTCAAGTTCTCCAAACTTTAGCTACCTCTATCACAGATAGTGAAGTACGCTCAAGTTCTCCAAACTTCAGCTACCTCTATCTCCTCGATAGTGACGTAAGCTCTAGTATCCAATCAGGTGACAACCTCCATTAATTGTCAATCAGGTGACAACCTCCATTAATTGTCAATCAGGTGACAACCTCCATTAATTGTCAAAACTTCAAGGATCCTAGACACCGTTCCTAACCTATCTAGTGATGCTTGAACTATGATCAAGGCTTGATTCCTCCGGGATACATAGGTAGCCTTTCATAAAATGTCCAGCCATCCGACCGCAGTGGTCACCCTTTTTCCATTATCGCTTCTCAGTGGTGAGGCAGCCTTTCATAAAGGTCCAGCCATCCGACCACATTGGTCACATTTTTGTCATTCATCGCTCCTCAGTGGTGAAGTACCCCTCATAGAGGTCCAGATATCCGACCACATCGATCAATTGCTTGACCTCTTAGGTCACTTTCTCTTCTAATTTTCCCCGGCAAGAGACCAGTTTTCTCTCCGCCATTCCCCTACGGATCTTATTCTGAACTACGACCTGGCTTGATTCCTCCGGGATACGTAGGTAGCCTTCCAGAGGTTCAGCCACTCGACCACCTTGGTCACCCAATCCGTCTCGGCATTCGCCAGATCGAATCCTTTTCTATCGACAACCCCACTCACCCTGCAAGTGACGTTGCCGAGGGGCTTCTGTAAGTACCCAAATCTGGCTCATGCCTTCCGGTAAAGTTTCCCGGTAATTCCCCGGACTTTCCTAGAGTTCCGAAATTATTCCGGAACTGTTCCAAAACACCTAAGGGCTGAAGGGACTGCTTGGAGATTAAGAAACGCGTTTTTCTTAATACCAAAAACCTTCTAGAATTGCCACCTTGCATGATTCTAGAAACATCCTGAGTCACACAGGATAATGCCGCACGGCTGCATTAGCCAAGGACCTCTAGCCGCACGACTTCATTAGCCTTATCCAGACTGCCTATAAACAGAGCCCTCCTCTTCCCATTTTAGACACCAACAACAAAGCAACCAAAGACGAAAAATACACACAATACACCATACTCATAGATCAAGAGGTTGAAGAAAGCCAAGAAGCCACCTCCCTCCTCCTTGAAGCATCCAAAGTTGGTCCTTCCACCAAGCAAGACCCAAAGAAGAAGAGGTCACCACCATTGGTAACCTCTCAATCCCTTACCTTGCATTATACTTGCTCTATGTGATTTAATTGCTCATTGCATTCATATATTGTCATTATCTTGCTTGGGACTTGGCATTTATCATTAAAGATCCTATCTTTATCATATCCCCCTCCCCCTTTGCATCCTTTGCATGAAATAAGCATCATTTGCCATTAAAAATGTAATCTTTATATTCAAAGGTGCATCCTTTGCACCCAAAAATCCTTTTTTTACATAAAAATGTCATCTTTATGCATCCTTTGCTCATAAAAATGCAATCTTTACATCCAAAATGCATCCTTTGCATATAAAAATCCTATCTTGCATCCTTTGCATCTAAAACCCATTTTCATGCATTCTTTGCATCAAAGATCTTCTTTTTATCATCAAATTAGCATCCCTTGCTTTCAAAATGTAATCTTTGTGCATCCTTTGCATATTAAATACTATTTTCCTCATAAAAATGCATCATTTGCATAAAAATCATGTCTTTAATTAAAAAGCATCCTTTGCAATCAAAAGCATCCTTTGCAACCCAAAAATTTCATCTTTTCACTAAAAATGTCATTTTTACATGCATTCCCCCATGTCCCCATTAGCAATCTTCGGAACGGACCGGTGTAAAGATCCTATCTTTACATCATTTCTTCCATTAAAGGTGCCACAACCTCTTTAGAAAGGGATAAACCTTGAACCTATATCTCCGATTATCACTTAAGACGAGCATGAAGCACATATATAAGCTCAATCGTCTTAAGATGTAGGATTGATGGGCTAAGGTCACTCCTTTCCAAAAGAACCTCATTTTGGACTATAAAAGAGAGTCTTTCTCTCGATCACGCAAGTCCCGAGGTTAAAAAGCGATGATCACAAGTCCAAGATGAGGACGGGATCAAAATCCCGAATACATAAAATCCAAGAAATCCCGAGCGACAACCAATAAATGGTTTGTACGTCCGGAAGACAACTTGGGACATTCCCCCCCTTTTATTCAAACACATGCACACAAGAAAGCACGCAAGCAAGCACGATAAACGGAATCTAGGGAGACTTGCTACAGCAAGGCACCTTGGGTGAACGACGATCCGTTCTTCCCAAGGGGTAACTTAACCTCCGAACCCTAAAAATCCTTTTTTTCAAAGTTTTGAGGAAATCAAAATGGCGTGGCGACTCCGTTTTTCAAATTAAACCGGATGTTTTCAAACTCGCGTGAATCCAACAAAAACTAAATTTGGGCACACATTCACAACTACACGTGAAATACCGAGTCATCTCCCAATAAGAGTGCTAAAAGAGTAATACCCAACTAGGTTGAAAACCCGAAAGGGCGGCCTAGGTAAAAGACTGGGTTGCACTACAAAAAAACACAAAAAAAAAACAAAAACAAAAAAAAAACAAAAACAAAAAAAAAGAAATAAAAAAAGTGCTAAAAGAGTAATACCCAACTAGGTTGAAAACCCGAAAGGGCGGCCAAGGTAAAAGAAAGGGTTGCACCAAAAAAAAAAATAATAAATAAATAAATAATAAAATTTTTAACCGAGTCGAACTACGGAGACCTGAGCAATTTGGTCCAAGGGAAACGTAGGCAGCCGGAAACGGTTCGGTCTAAAACACAAATAAAAGCCATACTTTGTCATCAACACATTGATCAAGCCATGAAGGCATTTTGAAAACTCTAAAGCAATTCACATATTCATTACAGTTAAAAGCTTTTTGATGAGTTTAAGCTCGGTTCACTCCTACGACTTACAACCTGCTAAAAGAAACTAAAATATCTAACAAACTAATGTGCCTGCTATGACAAGAAGGGGATACTCAGAGACCTCAGGTCACTCCAATCCACTCGTACTAGCATCCCCTCTCTTCTTTCCTCCTCTTCGGGTCTTCTTCCTCTGCACAGGAAAAATATCAGTCTTCCTCCTACCGAGCTCTGGTGTAAGGACAGGATCTATCAAACCAGCGTCTGTAAGGGCCTTAGTAGCCCTAGCCTCATCTCTCATCTCCTGTAGCCGATCTGGCAACATAGGAATCCTCCCCTTCTGTCTCTTGACAAAAGTCTCATAATCAGTCACGACATCTTCGCTCTTATCATGAGGGTTGGCCCTCGCCTCGACCCTCCTCCTCTCCGAAAGTGTCATGTCTTCCACACCAACAATGGCCTCACGCCATCTCAAAATAGCCACCTGAGTCTCCCCCAAATGTCTCTCATACCAATATAAGTACCAAGTGGTCAGAAACACGTGCCCTGGACGCCTGAGGATAACCCTAGGAGGAAAGATGTCATACCTCCATGCTCGGGAAAGGAATGGGAACACTGAAGGATCATCCATCGAAGCAGAAGCCACCACCCTGGTAGCTATGTCCTCAAAGCCCTCCAAAGGAGTCTGCTCCAAGCCAAACTGTCTCTGAACCAGAGCCGGAATATAAAAACTGGACTGAGAAAGCCCTGGAAGCATGACCACATGAGAACCATCCTGAAGTACTCTCCGAGCCTCTACCCGCCAATGAGTGTAGACACCCCATTCTGAACACATCGGATCATACTTATACCACTCTAAGTCTCGCTTTGAGTCAAGAAGTAGAAATCCACCATTTCGTCATGTTTCGTTAAAGTTTTGACTAACTACCGTTAGTTTGGGACTAAACTGCATACGAGATAACGAGGAAAGGACAAAACCGTCCCACAGAGCAATATCTCGCCGCGAGATGGCGTGTCTCGCGCGAGATATCTCCTCTCGCAGATTGCATTCGACGCTTCCTCGTCGATTTCAACCTCTTTCCGGGATAAAACTTTATCTCTCCGGCCAACCAATGGGAGGGGAGGTCTAGAACCATCTGATAGGGTTTTAACTCTCCACTTCTTCATATCCAACCTCTATAAATACTTGGTGGCTTCCAAGGCTCAAGAGGTCGAAGGTCCCGGACCGCGAATTTACACAACACACACACATTTTGTCGTTTTCTTTCCCGAAAGAATCCTTCAAAATCACCCTAAAACTCACCTCATAGTTTGTTTGTCAACCTTGTTGATAAACAAGCATCAATCTCCAAACCAAGGACCAAGGCGAAGCTCGTCCGTGTGAAGGGTCGACTCTAAACTTGAGCCGAAACTCGCCCAAATCACCTCACGCAAGGTAATTCCTAATCTTCCTTCTAATTGATTGTTAGAGTGGTATAAGTCCATAGAATCTAGAATCGGCCGAGAGGCTCTCCAAATCATGGAGACGATCTCGAAGCAAGCGATCCTACATTCCGCTTCGACTCTCCAAATGGACCTTTATTTGTAGTATTTGAATTCGTTTTTTATTTCTTCTTTGAAAAACCTCTTTTCTTTAGCAAGAACGATCTCCGGATTGGGTGAAATGGATGCCTTCTAAACCTACCCATTTCATAACCTAAGCCCCGAACCCACATCTCTCAAATGGTTTTTCTATGTTTCCAATCAAATAATATAGGTGGCGACTCATAAAAATAAAAAGAACCGTAATTTCTTTCTCACAACGCTACAAAGGGCGACTCGCCGGGGACTGAAAATTAAGAGGCTTAAACTTGCGTCAAAATTAAAAGAGAGGTTTTTCAATCTATTTTGTAAAATTCGAATTTTTTTCTCGTTCTCGTATGGGAGATATCTCGCACGAGATATCATTATCTCGCGCGAGATAGGGCTTCCAGCCGGTTGTTTTTTGGTTTCTCCCGTTTCGCTTCGTAATCCAAGACGAGAGCCGAACATGCAAGGGGGATCCTGAATTCATTATCTCGCAGAGTTCCCGCATCTTAAGGCCTCCCTTAAGGTGTAGAACTCGGACCTTTATTTTCCTTAAATAATTGATTATTATCTATGAACTGCGTGTGATTGGGTTTTATTTAATTAAAGTCCGGTCCATTGGGGATTCGGGAGTTGTAAATTAAATTATTTATCTCTCTTTATCTCTCTTTATGTGGAACTACGACGGCCCGAGTCTTCCTAGATTGGGAGAAACGTAGGCAACCACTTGGTGCGGCCACTATCTCGTTTTCTCTTTTAACTTTCAAAAAAATAAAACTTTCTATTTTACTCTATCACATAGATTGACTATCACACACGCGCACATCATACTATAACCTGTCATTGCACCGCATACCCTCTATAAACCCGGGACCCACACTAAGGACGGATGACGGTAACCACCTAGTCGCCGGTCTCTCCGAAGTTGGACAATCCCACTCCGCGTATTCAATCCACTTAGATTGTCATATCGCGGAGCCTAGCCTTCCACCCGCACGCCACATTCTCATGTAGATTGACTTTTTAGGATCACTCCGTGACCTGGCCGGTTTTGACTCGGTGATCTTTTCTTGTTTTTGATCAAAACAAAGCCATGTAAAATTGACAATAAGAAAGGATTCGGAAAAAGTCCCTTCGGAAAAAGTCCCTTTCGGATGTCCCTTCAAGAAAATGTGCATATAATCCTTCAAAAAAAAAAAAACAAACTTACATGGCTTTTTTTTACAAAAATGGGATTGATTGCTTAGTCGTTAGGTTCTCGATAAAGGCCTTAGAAACCCCTCAAAACGGACTTTCCGTTCCGACCAAAAATTAGGGCTAAATAAAAATCGACTTTCCGTGTGATTATCTCGCGGGATTACTTATCTCGCACGGGATAATGCTTCGTTTGCTGAATTTGAGCCTCGAGCCATTTAAGCCTCGCTTCCGACTCGTTGGGCTAGATCCCGATATCTCCATCTCTTCTCGTCGCTTCCGAAGCTACTCAACTCCAAGACTCCCAACACAATGTCTACCGGAAAGCATGCCATGACCAATGAAAGCCGTGGACAACCCACTCTCCAAGATTTGACCAAGTCTCTTGTCGCTGAAATGGAACACGTGGAAGGTTGGAGAGAAGCTTTGGATTTGCCCGCCACTCGCCTTGCTAGGGATTTTCAAGATGGAAAGTGATTCCGACAAAGGCGATCATCCGTGCAAGAGGAGCTAAGTGACATCAAAACTCAACTTGCCAAAGCCCCGCAAAGCAAATTAATGACAATGACTCGTGGCATCACATGGAAGAATCCATCCAAGCCGAAAAGACAAAGATGTTGATTGAAGAGCTCGAGGAAGTCAAGAGCGAACTCGAAACTATGACCCAAAAGTGCATCAACCTTGAAGCCCACATTGAAGATGACATGGATGAGAGGGTCAAGTTTTTCCTCAATACCCTCTACCGTGACCTCAAAGAGCAAATGGAGGAAGAATATCAGCTCGCCACCTCGTCTTTGGCAACACTACGAGAACCATATCCGAGACCTCCATAACCAAATGGCTAAGCGAAGGAAGGGGAGGATTTTCTCCGACATCTAAACATCACTCTTGGTCATCTCTTCGTAAGTCTTCACAAGGACGGAAAGTCAAGCCAATAGAAGGCTACCAACCTAAGAGGGAAGGTCGATCTCCACACCTCTATTGCTACTACCATCAATGCAATGGCCATCACACCAATGATTGCTTCAACTCGAAAAATGCAGTCCAAGACTTGATTGACAAATGACGCCATCGAATTTGCCCAAGCGGTGGAATAGTTTGGATGAGTTCAAACAAATGAGGAGTCTCTTTTCATTTCAGCTTATTTACTTTTAGTTGCAAAAGAAACGGTTAGTAGCCTAGTTTAGTTTAGTCGGGTACTACTTGCCTAAAGACTTCATTTGTGGGCAAGAGTACCAAGTTTGCTTTTCAATAATAGTTAGTCAAGATTTCCCTTTTCGATTCCGATTAATACTTTGAGATTGAGAGAGAAAGCACCGTGAATGTCATAGACACTTACAACGAGAACGACTACTCAAAGGCACTTAGGTTTTCCGGAAGCCTTCCCGTCCTGGAGAATGATGCTAGCAAAAGGGTACTTTCCCGGATTGGGGCTTGGAAAGCACTTACAAGGAATAACGGAACCACCACCGGTCCCCCGCCTCACACAAAGCATGGACTAGATACGACATCTCCATCCACGATGAAGATGACGTAGAAGAGTGGGGCTTCACTCAAATCAAGTGGGAAGGAACCTCGTACAAAGGCCGCAATGACCCAAAGTCCAAGGATTGCAACCTCAAACCATATCGAAAGACACTCAATGGCTACTTTGTTCGAGAAGGGGAAAGTATTCCCTACTTTATCTTTTCGTAACCATGGACCGATGATAAAGGAAAGCGCCAACCGGGCTTTGAAATCTTCGCCGATCGCGATGCTTCTCCGTATGAAATGTAATCCGTCCCACCGATCCCTAATGATTTGTGGGGCACGAAGGCGTAAAATGACAAGCGAATGGGACTTTGTGTTGGGAGAAGACATGCTGCGACAGCTTCCAAGACTGTGCCGGCTAGAAGACAAATGCATCCATGCAATATCCAAGGGGGACGCTCCAACTACCGACTACACAAGACTAATACGTAAATGTGATGAGCCAATTCTAAACCGGCACGTCACCGGGGACCAGCTTGTTGATGAAGACTTCATGATCAAAGAGCTTGGTTGCACTCCCCACCCTCGCAGAAGATAGGCCCTACAACTTTTACATTAGAAGCTGTGCTCCACCTCCGATGAACTCACTCAAGAGGAAATCGAGGCGGTGGCCGAACATGTATTCCCTTACTTCCTTAATGAAAACTTTGATCTTTCCGAGTACCCCGAGATTGCTAACATCGTAAATGATGAATTAACTAATAATAATCAATATAACGAACACGTTAATAATGAATCATACGATGAGATAGATCAAGAAAACGAACAAATCTTAAAAGAATTAGCTAAGCAAGTAGGTCGTTGTGGAAAGAATGGCCCCGTTGACGACGAGGAAATGCAAACGCTAATCTTGGGACAACGGAAGACCCCGCAGAAACAAAGATCGGCAGCTTCTTCAAGGGGGAAGACAGAGAAACCTTGACGCAGCCTCCTCGTAGAATATGTCGACGTCTTCGCTTGGTCCTACAAAGATATGCCTGGGTTGAATCAGCCGCTGTAGAACACAAGATACCACCGCTACCCAACGCCAAGCCGCCAAGCGTAAACTACGCGTAATCAAGCCTAATGGTCAATGCAAGTGAAAGAGGAAATCATGAAACTCTTGAATGTAGGGTTCATCAAAGTGATTGAATATCCTAATGGTTAGCAAACACGGTGCAAGTAGCCAAGTCGAACGGGAAAATACGAGTCTCGTGTTGATTTCAGAGACTTGAACAAGGCATCCCCTAAAGATGACTTCCCGCTACCAAACATAGACATGTTGGTCGATGCCACAGAAGATACGAGGTCCGCTCATTCGTCGACGGGTTCGCAGTGGTATAACCAAATCCTCATGGCGTAAGAGGACCAAGACAAAACAAAGATTCACCACACCTTGGGAACGTTCGCTACACGGTCATGCCGTTTGGTCTCAAGAACGCCGGGGCTACTCTACCAAAGGGAAGTCACAACACTATTCCACGACATGATCCATAAAGAAATAGAGGTGTATGTGGACGACATGATTATCCACTCGAAGGGGACAGATGGCCAACACTTCGTAGATCTCGTAAAATTCTTCAATCGACCGAGACAAGACAAAATGAGACTCAACCCCGCCAAATGCTCATTCGGAGTAGTCAAAGGGAAAGTCTTGGGATACATGGTCACGTAACGCGGCATAGAAGCATCCCGCCAAGATAAAGGCCATTACAGACATGCCTCCACCCAGACACGTAAAGAAGTAAAGGGATTCATGGGCAGATTTCCAATATATCGCCGATTCATTAATCAACTGACTACAATGTGCGACCCCATCTTTAAGCCGCTTAAGAAAAACGCACCTCAAGAGTGGACCGAAGAATGTCAAGAAGCATTCGAGGAAGTTAAGCACTACTTGACTTCCCCACCCATCCCGGTTCCACCACACAAGGAGAAGCCCTTGTTGTACCTCACGATCATGCACAACGCATTAGGGGCTATGCTTGCTCAAGAACAAACAGCCTTCGCACACGTAAAATGCCATCTACTTTGTCACCGCAGATTCCAAGGCAATGAAATCAACTACTCTCCACTCGACAAGTCATGCGCCGCTCTCGTCCGGGTATCACAAAGGCTAAAGCACTATATGGAAGCCTTTCCACCGTCTCATCGCAAAGATGGATCCACCGAAATATATCCTAGACAAATCAAATTTGTCTTCGAGACTAGCCAAATGGTACTTCATGCTCGCGGGTATGATATCACTTACGTCACTCGAAATCCGTCGAGGGAGTGTATTCGCAGACCAGCTGGTCGAATTTCCTTGCGACGAAGTGAAGGGGGAAGACCCGCGATTCCCCGATGAGGACATCCTAAGCATAGAAGAAAATAAGTGGCAATTATTTTTCGATGGCGCACCAACAATAGAGGGTTTGGCATCGGGAATGTTATTGGTAGACCCTAACGACATCTACACTCCACTAGCAATACGCCTTGACTTTGACGCCACCAACAATACCGTAGAATACGAGGCTTGCATAGCGGGGCTTGAGGCACCCTAGAACGCAACGTGACCGAACTCGAGGTATTCGGGGATTCCCAATTGATCATCAATCGGACATTGAAGAAGTGGAGGGTCCAAGATCCAACCCTTCAAAGATACAGTGCATTCACCTCCAAGAGTTGGTGCAAAAAACAATTCCAAAAGGATGTCTCATTCCACTATCTTCCCAGAGACAAAAATCGGTTTGCAGATGCATTGGCCACACTTACTTCCTTGGTTGAAATCCTGCCTAAAGGAAAACGGTAGTAAACCCCTTCAAAGTAACTCGGCGAGCAACTCCTGCCCATCTTTTGTGCCGTCATAGACCTTCATGACCGCAAAGACAAGAGTGGTTATCTCAAATGTCCACCATTGTTGAAAACTCCGAAAAGAAACCATGGAGTACTATGACATTTTGACATTTCATCCTAGATGGAACCATCCCGCACTGAGGCTCGATACAAGAAAAATCAAGTTATAAGAGGCAGCGGCCAATTACATCATCATTTCTGAGCCGTCTATTCAAAAATACTCCCAGAGGAACTTCTTCCTCCTTTGCTGCTCACCAAAGAAGAGTTCCGAAATAATGGAACCGTGTTCATCAAGGGTCACATGGAACCACATGAGTGGAAACATGCTCGCAGAAAAGATCATCGAGACAAGGGAGTACTTTTGGCTATCGCATGGAAGCCGACTGTACCAACATGGTCAAGAAATGCCACTAGTGTCGAGATACACGCCAACCTTCGGCATGCGCCGCCTTCCTTATTGTACTCCATGACGCATCCTCGGGCCGCTTCTCAGCATAGGGGCATAGATGTGATTGGAAAGGTTACACCCGCGGGAACAAACCGGCACGCTGATGTTTCGTCCTAGTAACCATCGACTATTTCACTAAATGGATCGAGGCCGCATCCTACAAAAAGTCTTGAATGCCGAGAAAGGTAGCGGGAATTCATCAAGCACAACATCATTTGCCGAGTATAGAGGTTACAAAAACCTAAAGAGATGATATCTAGATAATGGTTCCCACTTCGAGAAAGAGAACTCGATCGCTCTAATTGACGGAGTACAAAATCACGTAGGCATAAGTCATCTCCTTACAGGACCTCGGACGAATGGAGCGATTGAGAGCCGCAAACAAAACGATCGAGACAGTATCATCGGAAAAATGGCAAATCGGCTGGAAAAGATTGGCCCGACAAGCTACCCTTCGCACTTTGGGGATACACGCACTTCGATCCGAAACGAGCCTACTGTGGTGAAACTCCTACACGCCTCACATACGGGATGGAAGCCGCGAATCCACCTAATACCGATAGAGCTAGAAATACCATATTTAAGGGTTCTCACTAGAAAACCAAGTGAATGAAGTTGATCAAGTTAGAAAGCAGATACGAAGAGATAGCCTTGCTAGATGAAAGAAAGGTTGAAAGCGGCCGAGGCACACTCAAGCTTACCAAAGAAGAATGGCAAGAGCTTTCAACAAAAAGGTCAAGACAAGGAACATTAAGAGTGGGCGACCTGGTTCTCCGCCCGAGCAGCGATCCGGACCTTTTAACTCCCTTCTAGGCAAGTGGGGACCAAGATGGATAGGACCAGAACTACAGTTGTGAAGAAGATATTTTCCGGGGGAGCCCTTTAGGTGGTGGACTTAGAGTCAGAGGAGATCGCAACTACCGAAGCTCGGTCACAAGAACATGGACAAGCTCAAGAATTACTTCGCGTGACTTGGCATTTTAAAAATACAAATTGCTCGCTAGGTCTGAAAATCCCACAAAAGGGCGGCTAGGGAAAAAATTAGAGCTTAGCACAAGAAAAGAAGCCCGTCAGTAGATTGAAAACACAGAAAGGGCGGTCTAGGCAAAAGCAAAAGTGTGAAAACAAATAAAAACAAAAAAAGGGGCCTTGTCGTGTGAGATCACTTCGATCTTTCGTCCTAGAGCCATATTTTGTCCTTTTTTTTTCTTCTCTCAAAATGAACTACGTTAGACTGAGCCTCTTATTTAGAATTCTTTGTATAAAGAGGAACGTAGAGCGGCCTTCGGGTTCGGTCTAATCAAATAAATAAATCAAGATTTTGTCCTTTTATTAATCGAATGCATTTTATTAATGACAAAAGGGAAATCCTAACCACAACGACTAATTTGCTAAGCTAACAATCTTGAAAAAAAACATACCATAATAAATAAAACAGATTGATCTATCAAAGCAATCTCTTGGTACTCCTACACCATCTAGCCTTTCATTGACTTGGTAGTAGCCGGCGGGCATGATCGCCTCCTCGATCATCTCGATCTCTCTTGCGATTTAGACCCTTTGAAGCGGAACATCCCCTTCAAGGCGAGTGAAAATGGATTCCGAAAGCCTCTTGAAGACATTGGGCCTATCCAAAGCTTGCATCTTTTCTAGGAAGACCCTTACCTCGTCTCCTCATACCAATCCCCATCAAGAAAATCACAGGTTGGATCGGTCCGTACATTATCGACAGATCGGCTGAGCCTCGCTTCCCTATCAAAATACTACTCGTCACGAAGGAATCTCCTAGTTAAGTAGAAAGCCGTAGCATCATCAATCTTCTCCGCAACTTGGGTGGCCAGTATGAAGGAACCAATCCAAGTACTTATCGAGATAGGAAGACACTTGCATCCCGAAAGTCCGAAAGGTTCGAACCCAGCCCGATCTCGATTAGTTCCTTCGCTTCCCATGCTTGAGCTAGCACCTTCGCAAACTCCAAACCAATATAGGACACTTCACGAGAGGCCCCTTCGAAAATATAAGTGTCCTCGGTTTGTTGGCCAAACCGACCAAGCACCCGCTTGGGAAAGTAAAAGAGGAATCTCATGTCCGGAAGTATAACCCTGTCACAAACCCTTGGTATTGGCAACATACTTGTTCAACTCTTCAATAAAGGTGGACACCAAGCATAATATCTGCCGGTGGTGGCATCTTTGCAATCGAACTTAGGCCCACTCATCTACCGAAAGATCCTTGATCGGCAACTTCCTCATATGATACATAAAGGGAGAATAATCCACTCCACGGAGGAGCTACCAACTTGAGATAAGCTCGCCTATATTAATAGCCAAATAGTCGGCAAGAGGGTACTCCCTTGAGCTCATGGCACCGATCTTGCCACGACACATCAAGACCTATGAAGGGTCTCGCCCAAGTGCATTAGCGGAATGATGTTCCTAGAACGTTTCCTAGCCCGCGAAAACGATTTCCACCAATTGGGAGTCAACCAAGACATCCCCGCATGTGAACAAAACATCTCCGAGAAAGAGAAAGAGCTAAGAAAGTTCCGTTTGAAAACATGGAAGGTCTCATTATCCGAATCTTTGCTAAAGCGTCCAGGTAAGGAAGAGCAATCTACCCATCTGCGGTGAACCAACTCATAGCAAGTGTCAAGGGGAATCCCTAACAATTAGTTCAAAGCTTCTGAATGGTTCCTATCGAATTTAGGACACAAATGTTAATTTCACCCGTCAAAGAGCATATCCAAGATAATAGCAAATTCCTCAACGATAGGGTAACCATCTCATTAATAGAGAAACAGTGCCCAAAGAAGATGGACAGCAGGGATCCCAAAATCGAGCGGCGCCACCGCGTAAGATTCCAATCTCGGTTGGAGAGTTCTTTCAAAGTGAAAAGGGATTCCGAATTCGAAGAATTCTACATAATAAACTTATTATCGAGATCGATTATGAAACTAGATCTCGGCCATCCAATTCCTTGAGTGCGTTGCTTGAATGCTTCGACTACATATTGGCGGCGAGAGAAAAATCATCGACTTAATCATGGACGTTGGAACGATCTCCTTGGAAGCCATGGATCACAGGTTGAAGGAGAAGGCATAGAATTCGAAACTCCCTAGCGGGATATATCTTTACGAGTTTCCTAAAAGGCCTGAATAAGTTATCTCCAACCAATGCAGACTATAGGGTACGATTATATAAGGGAAAAGCTGGCGTAATCCTCGTTTTCAAAGAAGAAAAGAACTCTTCCTGAGTAGTGTATCTCGCGCGAGACACCTAGTCCCGCACGATACAGCCCCTCGGAAAAATCGCAGCCCCTCCCTGCATAAGTGAATGATCTAGCCCCGACTTGACAAAGCAAGTCTCAAACCTCGAAATGGGACAATTCCTAATACTGTAGTGTATAGGCGTCAAAAACCCAGGCTCAAAACCTCGACCTAAAATGGTCATTTCCTATCTCCACCAAAACGGAAGTCGAGATTTAAATTAAAAAGTTAATTAGACCTAGGATTAGGAATTAAGAAAACTTTGTTGTTTGTGATCCCTACATGCTAACAAATGTATAAGAAAAGAAAATTGTATGGAGCCAACACTCCAAATAATATTTACAAGTTCTCAAAGAAATGAACAGGGGAGAAAAGGGGGATCATGCCATCAAGTTCCCGAAAGCCGCCAATCACCTCCATCATCACCGCTTCTACCGGGGCTACCATCCCTCCCCTTGACCGCTTGGCTCCACAAGACGGGGTCCACTGCAGAGGCTATACGTCAATGCCGCCGAAGACGCCTTTTGAAAGCGCAAACTCTCGGATAGATCCGACACTATGGCCCATCTGCCGCCCATTCTCGCTATTCAAGGAGCGTCATAATCCGTCCACGCGACATGATGACTCTGTTAAGATGAATAAAGATGCCTCGAGAGGAATTCCGGACATATACACACATATATGGACGAATACGGGAAACAAAATATAAACATAAATTTACTGAGAAGATGCATGGAGAAAGGGCAACGATAACCCTCCGTAGTCGATGCAGGGGTCACAATTATGACCCACCATCCGCATAGCTACCTCCCATCATGTACGTGAAGCTCGAAGGACCATAATCCGAATTTTTGCAAAAATCACGGGACCCGCATACCGTGATGAAGAGCCTTTGGGCCGACGCAGCCTCGATGCAGGCGAGAAACGAAGCTCGAGCAAGCGTGCACCGCCCGCCGCCTACCAAAAGGGGGACCCATCAACTTGCGAGGCGTGAATTCCTCATATGAAGCCCCCTCGGACCTGATACATGCAATCTGCCGCCGCATAGCCATTCACGAGATGGGTATAACTTCGCCAGGTCGGGGATGAAAAGGGTAGGGTGCATGTGTCGCTTCCAAGGCGGATCTTCTCCGAAGCACCACTATGTAGAAGTAAACCTCGGCCATGCCGAGGGAAGACTCTCTCTCTTAGATACATGGTATCCCCCTCCAAAGAGTCTACCAAGATCCTCTACATCATCTAAGTGACATCCCACGCTCGGTGAACCTCACTGCACGCTCCATTATCAAGGTCTACGGATACGAGGCCCGCTCCGCTCAAACTCGAAGCTATCCAGCAAGGCCCGTGCCTCCTCAACGGTCAGGGCCCAATTCTCCCCTGCCTCCTCATCCACAGTCAGGTTCGAATGGCTCCACCTCCTGATATCCAAAAACTTGGGATCACGATCATCCAGCTCAAACTTGTAGAAAATGAAAAGACATCATACCCCCGTATCCGTACGAGAAAACATGGCATATTCGATGACAAAGGCACATGTAAACGTACGGATAAATGACAAAGAAAAGCGAAAATGTACCTCTCCTAAGCATGGGAATACCTGGCACGATGAAGTATCCTTCGGGTATGCCTACATGCCTTATCCATGTCATGATAGCGAAGGCGCGGTCCACGAGCCCCAGTCATAGGTCCTCGCACTGTGTCCGGATCCTCCAGCGGCCTACTCTAAGAGAGCAAGGTGAGTCGTAGAGGAATGGATTAGTAAAGATGGTCTCTAATAAGATATACCAGAGAGCACCTCTACTAACCGATCCGTGTCCTATCAGATTAGGCTTATCAACATAGGCCAAGAGCGCTGGGGTCCACGAAGAGGCGGCAACTCAAGCAGCCGTAATCCCTTAATCTTGATAGGGGCAAAGCCAATCAACCACCTCCATTCACCGTGGATTCGCGAGGTTTAAAACCCGCGAGCCTTTCGGGAGGGCAACACCAAAGGAACTCCACCCGGTTATAGCAACAAATTAGTAGGGGTCATCGTAGCTTCCCCCAGAGAGCACCCCCTTACCAACCGATCACGTGTCCGCGTTAGGCTTATCAACATAGGCCAAGAGCGGGTCACGAAGAGGCGGCACAACTCAAAGAAGTGAATCCCTTAACCTTGTTAGGGGCAAAGCCAATCAACCGCCTCCATTCAACTGGATCTACGCAGGTTTTGAAACCCGCTTCGCAGCCTTTGGGAGGGCAACACCGAAGAGACTCCACTCCTACGGTTATAGCAAGCAAGAAAATCGGTAGGGGGTCATCGTAGCTTCCCCCGAAGCGAAGGTTGACTGTAGGTAGTGTCCACCACCTCTCCCCTAATAGCTTGAAGGATTTGAGGAGTCCGCCTCATCCCCCTGTGATATTATCAACAAAAGTAAGGAGCCCCGCTCGCGCCACATGCGAGCTCGGACTCCGTTCGAAAAACTGCCTGACTTTATCCCACATGAAGTCTTGGCAAATCTGGCACTTCCACGACAGGTTCTTGGTCGCCATGCTCATACGAAAAAAGCGGAGAAAGGACAAGGGAGAAATGTCGGGAAATCATCCCATGGCAAAACTTCAAGGAAATAAGAGAAAATTTTCATTTGAGGCATTTCATCAAAACACTTGGCGTGCACACTAGAAAGTCATGTTCAAGAAAGCATTTGGCTACCCGAATCAACCCCTCTTACAATCCAAGATGTGTATGGAACTCATTAATACAACAACAACATTCAACGACATCAACAAAAAAAATCGAAGCATGCAATGATAGAACCTAGTTCTAGACAAAGAAAGAAAATAGCCCAATTTGGATGAATTGGGGAACTCAAAACAAGGGATTCGATGCAATGCCAAGTATGAAACAAGATTGAGAAAGAGATTCCCACCAAACCCTCGCGGATAGCATGGGAAATGTGCGAAGGCCGATCGAGAACGTAAGGTCATCCCGCGGATAATCCTTCCCAAGCAAATAAAGCTATCAAAAGTTGGGTTCTTCCTCTCTTGAGCCATGGACAATGGAAGAAGGAAAGATTGAAATATTGATTGAGAAGAGAAATCAACAAAACAAACACACAAGAAATCTCGAGAGAAAATGCCTCGGGGTTTGGACTTGCGGCAGAGAAGTTTGAAATGGGTATTTTTAAAATAAACAACAAAAAGTCTTTGTTATATTGCCTCGCTTCAGCTCCTTGTCCACACGTAGCGATCACAGGATGTCCCGCGCGAGACAAATTCTCCCTGAAGAAAGTACAAAATTTTCCTCGACAATAAGCGTTCCGTGCAACGTCAAAATTCAAAATTCTTGACACATTTACCCTCGGAAATGATACCTCTAGCAAGGAAACATGAAAAATCGGTTACCGCAAGTCACAAAACTAGCCGAATGTGGCATGCGCACAATCGCTGTCGATACGTTATCCAGTCACCCGAAATGATGGGCGATCCAGAGATCAAGTCATCCCGCACGATTCGTGAGCTCCAGACGGGTGAATCGTCAAATCAAAGAGCCCGATTCAGAGCCCGGACACGGAGTAGAATCACAAATCCAAAGCCCGATTTGAGCCTGCGAGTGCAATTGAATCGTCAAACCAAAAATCCCACGATTTAGAGCCCAAAAACGAGGTAAATCAAAGAGCCCAATTCCGAAGAGCCCGGACGGTGCACAATCGTCAAATCAAAATGCCCGATTCCGCAGCCCGAGGCTGTGAATCGTCAAATCAAAAAGCCCAATTCGGTGAGCCCTGGACAGGTGAATCATCAAATCAAAAAGCCCGATTCGCAGCCCGGCCCTGTGTGAATCGTCATCAAAAGTTCGATTCAGCGAGGGCCTGACACTGTGTGAATTGTCATCCCCGATAAAAGCCCAAGCAATTTGGAGCCGACGTGACGGGCGAATCGTCACTTAATAAAACCAACGAGTCACGTAAAGGACCGGGCATAGGTAAGCTTCTTTATTTTCTAACATCTCTCCCCATAGGTTCGGGAGTCCGGGCAAAATCTTGAGACATTGCAGACGGTATATTCGAGAATTGGAGTCTTAATTTGATTCCTCACTATGAATTTGCCTTTTCAAAAAAAAAATCTCCTCGATTTTCAAAATGATTTTCAAAATACCTAAAGCGACCTTTTCGTGTTTTGGAGTCGAACTACGTTTTGGTCTCATTCTCCGATAGAGATACGTAGGGAGGCCCAGTGCGGCTCGACTATCCCGATGTCCGGAGCGATGTCTTTTCTATCGTCGGCATGACTTCTTCCGTAAGACTTGTCGCCGAGGAGCTGAATACCCTAAGGCCATTACGAACCCGTCATGAGTAATACCACTCTAAGTCTCGCCTTGATTCACGAGTAGAAATCCACCATTTCGTCATGTTTCGTTAAGTTTTGACTACTAACCGTTAGTTTGGACTGAACTGCATACGAGATAACAAGGGGAGCACATAATTGTCCAGAGCAGCCTTGTCCCGCGTGAGACATGGCGTGTCTCGCGCGAGACTAAGCTTCTGAAGGCGTGTAGAAACCAGTTTCCTTGTCAATTTCAACCTCTTTCTTGATAAATCTTATCATCATTCGGTTCTCCAATAGCAGTTGAGTTCTGAAACCTTCCTAGAGTGATTTCCCTCTCCACCTTAACCTCTCCAACCTCCTATAAATACCTGGTGACTTCCAGTGTTGAGAGGTTTACATTTTGTGGGTTTCTATCCACTGAAAGATTCCTACAAAATCACCTAAATCACCTAAAGTTTGTTTATCAACCTTGTTGATCAATAAACATCAAAGTCCGAATCAAGGATTGAGGCGAAGCTCTATCCACGTCAAGATTGAAGCCTAGGATTGAGTGAAAACTTCTGTGTCAGAATCTCTTCTCATAAAGGTATTCTTCCTTCCCTTTCTAATTGATTGTTAGAGTGGTATAGGAACATTAAAATCGTGTGAAGAGACTCGGCTAGAGAGTTTTGACTCGATCTAGGCTTGAATCTTGACGTGGATAGAGCTTCGCCTCCAATCCTTGATTCGGACTTTGATGTTTATTGATCAACGAGGTTGATAAGCCAGAGCATTAGGTGATTTAGGGTGATTTTGGTAGGAATCTTTCGCGGGAATAGAAACCCACAAAATGTGTGTGTGTTGTGTTATTTGGATCGGGGATCCGGAATTGTTGACCTGCTGAAATACTTTGGAAGTCACCGGGTATTTATAGGAGGTTGGAGAGGATAAAGGTGGAGAGAAATCACCTCTAGGAAGGTTTCGAACTCAAAGAAATGCTATTGGAGGAAGGCAGAATGAATGATAAGATTTATCAGAAAGAGGTTGAAATCGATGAGCCGAAGCTGGTTTCTACATGGCGCCTTCGGGAGCATAGTCTCGCGCGAGACACGCCATGTCTCACGCGGAGCACAAGGTGCTCTGGACAATTTTGTCGCTTTCCCTCGTTATCTCGTATGCAGTTCGGTCCAAACTAATGGTTAGTAGTCAAAACTTAACGAAACATGACGAGAATGGTGGATTTCTACTCTTGACTCAAGGCAGAGACTTAGAGTGGTATCTTACTACTGCTTTGATGGGTTCGAGAATCGGGTGTCTATAGAGCCCCTCAATGCGACAAGTCTTATGGAAGAAGTCATGTCGACGATAGAAAAGACATCATTACGGACATGTCGGGATGATCCGGGAGACTTCCTACATATCTTCTATCGGAGAATCGAGGACCATGGCAACGTAGTTCGACTCCAAAACACAAAAAAACAGAACAACTTACTTAGGTATTTTGAAAAATCATTTTGAAAATCGAGGAGATTTTTATTTTGAAAAAGAGCAAATTCATAGCCGAGGAATCAAATCAAGACCCAATTCTGAGATATACATGCAGTACGTCTCTCTGAAGATTCGCATGTCTTGGCTCTCGAACCTATTGTAGGGGAAGAGATGTTAGAAAATACGAAGGTTTACATGTCCAGGTCCTTTGCATTCTGTTTGGCTTTATGACTTGATTCGCTACTGTCTGGGCTCCAAATTGAGCTTTTGTCGGGATGACGATTCACCTGTCGAGCGTTGAATCGGGCTTTTTGATGACGATGGTTCACCTGTCTGGGGCGTTGGAATCGGACTTTTGATTTGGCGATTCACTGTAATCGGGCTCTGGAATCAGGCTTTTTGATTTGACGATTCACCTCTATTGGGCTCTGAATCGGGCATTTTGATTTGACGATTCACTGCATGCAGGGGCTATGAAGTCGGGCTCTTAGATTGACAATTCGCTGTTTGGGCTTTTGGAATCGGGATTTTGGTTTGACGATTCACCTGTCTAGGGCTATCGAATCGGGCTTTTGATTGGCTTGATTCCACACAATACGGCCTCATCAGGTCTTACAGTTTTTGATGATTAACATGCGGGCTGCGAATCGGGCTTTTGATTTGGATGATTTCACCTATTACACAGGCTCACGAAGTCGGGCTTTTTGATTTGGCGATTCACCATGCTGGAGAGCTGTGGAATGCGTGCGGGATGGCTTGATCTCTGTTCGGATCCAATCATTTCGGAGTGGCTGGATGCTTAGTATCGGGCGATTGTGCGCATACCACGTTCGGCTTATTTCAGTGAAACTTGCGTACCGACTTTTCATGTTTCCTTGCTAAGGTATCATTTCCGGGTCCAATGTGTCAAAATTTTGAATTTTGACGTTGCACGAACGCTTATTATCGAGGACAATTTTGTACTTTTCCGGGGTTTGTCATCGCGCGGGACAGCCTCACATCGTCGCGGGGACAATGACTTATCCGAGGCAATATGCTTGGCGGCCTTGTATGTTTATTTTAAAGACACCCATTTCAAACTTTCTCTTTGCAAGTCAGAAGCCAAGGAACACTTTGTTTGAGATTTTCTTGTGTGTTGTTTGTTGATTTCTCTTCTCAATCAACATTTCAATCTTTCCTTCTTCCATCTGTCCATGGCTCAAGATGAGGAAGAATTCCAACTTTTGGTAGCTATTTGCTTGGGAAGGATTATCCACAGCAGGATGACCTCACGTTCGATCGGCCTACGCATATTTCCCATGCTATTCGCGAGGGTTTGGTGAGAATCTCTTTCTCAATCTCATTTCAATGCTTTGCATTGCATCGAATCCCATGTTTTGAGATTCCCAAATTCATCAAATTGGCTATTTTCTTTCTTTGTCTAGAACTCAGGTTTCTATCATTGCATGCTTCGTTTTTTTGTTGATGTCGTTGGATGTTGTTGTTGTATTGGCGTGCGTATGAGTTCCCTACACATCTTGGATTGTAGGAGGGGTTGATTCGGGTAGCCCAAAATGCTTTGCTTTGAACATGACTTTCTCGCAGTGTGCACGCCAAGTGTTTTGATGAACATGCCTCAATGAAGAAATTTTCCTCTTATTTCCTTGAAGTTTTGCCCCGTGGGATGATTTTACGACATTTGCTCCCTTGTCCTTTCTCTCTGTTTGCAGCCGTATAAGGCGACCCAGAAGCTGTCAAGTGGAAAGTGCCAAATTTGCCCAAGACTTTGTGGGACAAAGTCGAAAGGTTTGAATGAGAGTCTCCGAGGCTCAGGGGATGGCGCGAGACGGGGCTCCCTTACTTTTGTTGATAATATCCGGGGGATGAGGCGGACTCCTCAAATGCCTTCAAGCTATTAGGGAGAGGTGGTGGGAACCACTACACCACAGTCGGCACCTCCGGGAAGCTACGATGACCCTGCTAGTGATTTTCTTGCCATTACACCGGGTTGGAGTTCCAGGTTTGGTGTTGCCCTCCCAGAAGGCTTGCTTGGGTTTCGGACAATCTGAATCAGAATTTGAATGGGTCAGCGCGGTTGATTGGCTTTGCCCCAACGAGGTTAAGGGATTTGCTTCTTTGAGTTGTCGCCTCTTCGTGATCGGCTCGAGGCTTACTGTTGACAAGCCTAATGCGGACAGCGGATCGGTTGGTGAGGGATGCTCTCTGCGGTATATCTTATCAGATGACCCCTACATCTTTGCCTAACCGGGTGGAGTTCTTTGCCAGCTCTGCCTGCTCTCGAAGGCTGAGGTTAAACCTGCGAATCAGTTTGAATGGAGGTGGTTGATTGGCTTTGCCCCTATCAAGATTAAGGGATTCATTTGCTGAGTTGCCGCATATTCGTGACCAATGTGGCCTATGTTGATAAGCCTAATACGGACATGCGGATGAGTTGGTAAGGGTGCTCAGTCAAACTATCGCTTCTAGAGACTGTCATGCCTGGATGCTGCATTCCTCTACGGCTCACCTTACTTTCTCTTAGAGTTTCTTTGGAGGATGTTAGTTTTGGTGAGACCCTGGACGGGTGACATACCTTATCATGATATGGCATGTAGGCATGTGAGGCATACCGATGGAAGACCATGTCGGGAACATTCCTATGCTTAGGAGGTACATTCTACTGCCTTTTTCTTTGTCATTTATTTGTACATGCGTTTTCGTGTCGGCCTTTCTGCCCCTGGACCTATGCCATGTTTTCTCGTACGAGACTATGAGGGTATGCCATGTCTTTTCATTTACACAAGTTTAGAGTTGGATGAGTCGCAATCCCAAGGGTTTTTGGATGTCGGGAAGGTGGAGACCATTCCAACCGGACTCGTGGATCAGGAGGCGGGGATCGGGCTGGACCACGGCCAGAGGAGGCTTGTTCGGGCCTCCTTTGGATCAGCTCGAGTTTGAGCACAGGCGGTAGGTCACATCGTATCCGTAATCTGGACCTTGGAGCATGAGGAGCTGCTCACCGGTTGCCGTGGGATGTCACCGGATATGTAGAGGATCTTGGTATCTTTGGAGGGGGATACCATGTATCTAGGTGAGAGAGTCTTCCTCTCGGCATAGCCGAGGTTTACTTCCACATAGGGTGTGGGAAGGGATCACGCCCAGTGGGCGACGCACCCTACCCTTTTCATACACGGCCACAAGGATTATACTCCATCTTGTGGAATGGCTATGCGGCGACAGATTGTGTTGTCCGAGAGGGCTTTATATGAGGAATTCTTGCTCTCGCTTGATGGGTCCCCCTTCTGGTAGGCGCAGCGGTCGCGTGCTCGAGCTTCCTCATCTTACGCCTCTCTCTCGCGTGGGGAAGCTCGTCGGCCCAAAGCCTCTTCATCACGGTATGCGGGTCCCATGATTTTCTGCACTCGATTATGGTCCTTCGAGACTTCACGTACATGATGGGAGGTATGCGGATGGTGGGTCATATTGTGATCCCTGCACGGATTCCTGGAGGGTTATCGTAGCCCTCTCCATTGCATCTTCTGTCACATTTATGTTTATATCTTTTGTCCTTCTCCAGGTATTCGTCCATATATGTGTATATGTCGAATTCCTCTCGAGCATCTTTATTCATCTTAACAGTCATCATGTCCATGGAGGATTATGACCAGCGGCCGAATGTAATGGCCGAGGATGGCTGGCCTGATGGCCAAGGTGTCGGATCTGTTCCAGCGTAGGCTTCTTCCTGCAAAAGGCGTCTCTCGGCGGCATTGACGATAGCCTTCTGCAGTGACCTCCCGTCTTGTGGAGCCAAGCCGGTCGGAGGGAGGGATGGTAGCCCCGGCGGCGGTGAAGATGATGGAGGTGCCTGGCTGGCTCGGGGAAACTTGATGGCGTGATCCCCTTTTCTCCCCTATTCATTTCTTTTTGAGAACTTGTAAATATTGTTTGGGTGGGCCCATACAATTTTCTTTTCTTATACATGTTAGCACGTAGGTAGCACAATCAACAAAGTTACTTCTTAATTCCTAATCCTAGGTCTAATTAACTTTTTAAATTTCCTCGACTTCCGTGGTGGAATGAAATGACCATTTAGGTCGAGGTTTTGAGCCTGGTTTTGATGCGTATACACTGCATATTAGGAATTGTCCTTTGCGGGTTTGAGACTTGCTTTGTCAAGTCGGGGCTAGATCATTCACTTGTGCGGGAGGGCTGCTGATTTTCCGAGGGCTATATCGCGCGGGACTAGGTGTCTCGCGCGAGACACGCTACTCGAGGGAAGAGTTCTTTTCTTCTTCGAACGAGGATTACGCCGAGTTTTCCCTTATATAATCACCTGTAGTCTGGCCTGAATAACTTATTCGGGCCTCTTTAAAACTCGGGAGATATTACGCACAGGGTCGAATTCTTGCCTTCTCCTTCAACCCTGTGATCCATGGCTTCAAGGAGATCGTTCCAACGTCCATGATTGTCGATGATTTTCTCTGCCGCCTGATGTAGTCGAAGCATTCAATCAAGCATCAAGGAATTTTGTGAGGTCGTTTCATAATCAATCTCGTAATAAGTTTATTGCAGAATTCGGATTCAGAATCCTTTTCACTTTGAAGAACCTCCAACCGGATTGGAATCTTACGCGGTATTTGCTCGATTTTGGGATCCCTCTGTCCATCTCTTTAATTTCTCTCTGAATGGGATGGTTCCAACTATTGGGGAATTCGCTATTATCTTGGATATGCCTTTGACTGGTGAAATTGTTGTTCCTAAATTCGATAGGAACCATTCAGAAGCTTTGAAAGAATTGTTAGGGATCCCTCTTGACACTTGCTATGAGTTGGTTCACCGCAGATGGGTAGATTGCTCTTCCTTTCCTGAACGCTTCAGCGGAGATTCGGATGATGAGACCTTCCATGTTTTCAAACGGAATTTCTTAGCTCTTTCTCCTTTTGGAGATGTTTTATTCACATGCAGGGATGGCTTGGTTGACTCCCAATTGGTGGAAATCGTTCTACAGGCTAGGAAACGTTCTAGGAACATTATTCCGCTAATCTTGGGTGAGACCCTTCATGGCCTTGATGAACTGCATAAGACCGGTGCCATGACTCAAGGGAGTCCTCTTGTTGACTATTTGGCTTAGGGAGCATCTCAAGTTGGTAGCTCCTCCGTTGGATTATTCTCCCTTTATGTATCATATGAGGAAGTTGATCAAGGATCTTTCGGTAGATGAGTGGGCTAAGTTGATTGCAAAGGCCACCACCGCGGATATTATTTGGTGTCCACCTTATTGGAGGTTGAACAAGTATGTTGCCAATACCAAGGGTTTTGGCTGAGGGTTGTACTTCCGGAGAGATTCCTCTTTCTATTTTCTGAAGTGGGTGCTCCGTCAGTTTTGCCAACAGCAGGACACTTATATTTTCGAAGGATCCTCTCGTGAAGTGTCCTATATCGGTTTGTAGTTTGCGGAGGTGCTAGCTCAAGCATGGGGTGAAGGAACTAATTGAGATCGTTGGTCGAACCTTAGGACTTTTGATGCAAGTGTCTTCTTATCTGACAAGTAGTTGGATTGGCTCCTTCATACTTGGTCACCCAGTGCGGAGAAGATTGATGATCTACAGCTTTCACTTCTAGGAGATTCCTTCGTGACGAGTAGTATTTTGAGAAGGAGCGAGGCTCAGTCTGATCCTGATAATGTACGGACCGATCCAACCCAGGATTTTCTTGATGGGGATTGGTATGTGAGACGAGGTAAGGGTCTTCCTAGAAAGATGCAAGCTTTTGATAGGCCCAATGTCTTCAAGAGGCTTTCAGAATCTGTTTTCACTCGCCTTGAAGGATGTTCTGCTTCAAAGGGTCCGAATCGCAAGAGAGATCGAGATGACGGGGGCGATCATGTCTGCCGGCCTACCAAGTTAATGAAAGGCTAGATCCTAGAGAGTACCAAGAGATTGCTTTGATAGATCAATAGTTTTATTTATTAGTATGTTTTTTTTCAAGATTGTTAGCTTAGCAAATTAGTCGTTGTCGTTAGGATTTCCCTTTTGTTATTAATAAAATGCATTCGATTAATGAAAGGACAAGATTTGATTCATTTATTTGATTAGACCAAATCCGAAGGCTGCCTACGTTCCTCTTTTACAGCAATTAAATAAAATGCTCAGGTCTAACGTAGTTCATTTTTGAGAGAAAAAGGACAAAAACTCGATTTCAGATCGAAGGGGAGTCTCGCGCGGGACAAGCCCCCCCCCCTTTTTTTTCAATTCACACCTTGGCTTTTGCCTAGACCGCCCTTTCAGGTTTTCAGTCTAGCGGGCTTCTTTTCTTGTGCAAGCTATAATTTTTTCCTAGGCCGCCCCTTTCTGGGATTTTCAACCTAGCGAGCAATTTTTATTTTTAAAATGCCAAGTCATGCGAAGTACTTCTTGAGCTTGTCCATGTTGACCGGCTTCGGTAGTTGATCTCCGTCTAAGTCCACCAGCTAAAGGGCTCCCCTGGAAAATATCTTCTTTACAATGTAGGGTCCTATCCATCTCGGTCCCCACTTGCCTACAGAAGGTTAAAGGTCCGGGACGGTGTTCGCGGAGAACTGTGTCGCCGACCCTTATGTTCCTTGTCTTGACCTTTTTGTTGAAAGCTCTTGCCATTCTTCTTTGGTAAGATTGAGTGTGCTCGGCTGCTTTCAGCTTTCTTTCATCTAGCAGGGCTAGTTCTTCGTATCTGTTTTCTAACTAGTCAACTTCATTCACTTGGTTTTCTAGGAGAACCCTTAGTGAAGGTATTTCTAGCTCTATCGGCGGGACGGCTTCCATTCCGTATGCAAGGGCATATAGGGTTTCACCCGTAGTGTTCGGACCGAAGTGCGGTACCCCCAAAGTCACGAAGGGTAGTTTGTAGGGCCAATCTTTTCCGAGTGATTGCCATTTTTCGATGATGGTCTCAATCGTTTATTTGCGGCTTCAATTGCTCCATCTGCTGAGGCCTGTAGGAGAAGACTTATGCCTTACGATTTTGTATTACGTCAGAGATGATCAGTTTCTTTCTCAAAGTGGGAACCATTATCGGATATCATCTCTTGGGGCATCCCATATCGGCAAATGATGTTGTGCTTAATAAATTCTGCTACCATTCTGGCATTCAAGACTTTGTAGAAGGTGGCCTCGATCCATTTAGTTAAATAGTCGATGGCTACTAGAACAAAATAGTGCCCGTTGGTTTCTGCGGGTGTAACCTTTCAAATCACATCTTTTCCCCAAGTTGAGAATGGCCAAGGGGATGTCATATAGTACAGCAAGGAAGGTGGTGCATGCTGAAGGTTGGCGTGTATCTGACACTTATGGCATTTCTTGACCATGTTGGTACAGTCGGCTTCCATGGTTAGCCAAAAGTACCCTTGTCTAATGATCTTTTTGGCGAGCATATTTTTGCTCATATGGGTTCCGCACACCCCTTGATGAACATGGTCCATTATTTCTTGGGCCTCTTCTTTGGTGGCGCAAAGGAGGTTCCTCTAGGAGTATTTTTTGAATAGACGGTCGGCAATGATGATGTAATTGGCTGCCAGTCTTTTAAGGGCAACTTGATTTTTCTTGTCGGCCTCGGGCGGGACGGTTTCATCTAGGATGAAATGCCAAATGTCATAGTACCATGGTTTCTTTTCAAAGTCCTCAATGGTGGCACATTCGGATAACCACTTGTCTTTGCAGTCATGGAGGTCTATGACGGCACAGTAGGCAGGAGTTGCTCGTCGAGTTACTTTAAAGGGTTTTACTACCTTTCTTGCAGGGATTTCAACCAAGGAAGTAAGTGTAGCCAATGCATCTGCAAACCTATTTTTGTCTCTAGGGAGGTAGTGAAATGAGACATCTTGGAATTTTTGCACCAACTCTTGGAGGTGGGCATCCTATCTTTGAAGAGTTGGATCTTGGATCCTCCACTTCTTCAGTGTCTGATTGATGATCAACTGGGAGTTTCCAAATACTTCGAGTGCGGTCACATTGCGTTCTAGGGCTGCTTCGAGTCCTGCTATGCAAGCTTCGTATTCGGCAGTGTTATTAGTGGCGTCAAATCGAGATGTACAGCTAGCGGAGTATAGATGTAGTCGGGATCTACCAATAGCATTCTGATCCCATAACCTTTCTTATTGGCTGTGCCATCGAAAAATAACTGCCACTTATTTTTGTCCTCTATACTCATGATGTCCTCATCAGGGAATCGCGGGTCTTCCCCTTTACTTCGTCGCAAGGAAATGCGGCCAACTGATCTGCGAATACACTACCCCTGACAAATTTCTGAGTGACGTAAGTGATATCATACCCCGCAAGCATGAAATACCACTTGGCTAGGCCCGAAGACAAATCTGATTTGTCTAGGATGTACTTCAGAGGATCCATTCGCGCGATGAAATGAACTGGGAATGGTTCCATGTAGTGTTTTAGTCTCTGTGTTACCCAGACGATAGCAGCACAAGACTTGTCGAGCGGAGAGTAGTTGACTTCATTGCCTTGGAATCGACAGCTGACAAAGTATATTGCATTTTCTGTGTGCGAAGCTGGCTGTTCTTGAGCGAGCATAGCCCCTAGTGCATTGTCAGTAACTGTGAGGTATAGTTTCAGGGGTTTCTCCTTGTGAGGTGGAACCAAGATAGGTGGGGAAGTTAAGTAGTGCTTAACTTCCTCTAATGCCTCTTGACATTCTTTGGTCTATTCTTGAGGTGCATTTTTCTTGAGTAGCTTGAAGATGGGATCGTACATTATAGTCAGTTGATTGATGAATCGACTGATGTACTGGAGTCTGCCCATGAATCCTTTCACTTCTTTCTGTGTTCTTGGTGGCGGCATGTCTATGATGTCCTTTATCTTGGCGGGATCTGCTTCTATGCCACGTTCGGTGACCATGTATCCCAGGACTTTTCCTTTGACCACCCCAAATGAGCATTTTGCGAGGTTGAGCCTCATCTTGTGTTGTCTCAGTCGATTGAAGAATTTTCTGAGATCTCTGAAATGCTGACCATCCGTCCCCTTTGAGTGGATAATCATATCGTCCACGTACACCTCTATTTCTTTGTGGATCATGTCGTGGAAGAGTGTCATGACTGCCCTTTGATAAGTGGCCCCAGCGTTCTTCAGACCAAACGGCATAACCGTATAACAGAACGTCCCCCAAGGTATGGTGAACGCTGTTTTGTGTTGGTCTTCCTCTGCCATGAGAATTTGTTTATACCCTGCTAAACCATCCACGAATGAGCGGACTTCGTATGGCGCGGTAGCGTCGACCAACATGTCTATGTTTGGTAGTGGAAAGTCATCTTTAGGGGATGCCTTGTTCAAGTCTCTGAAGTCGACACAGACTCGTATTTTCCCATTCGATTTGGACACTTGCACTGTGTTGGCTAGCCATTCTGTACATTCGATCACCTTGATAAACCCTACGTTCAGGAACTTCATGATCTCCTCTTTCACTTGCATTGACCATTCAGGCTTGATTCTGCGCAGTTTCTGTTTGACTGGTTTGGCATTAGGTAACAGCGGTATCTTGTGCTCTACGATCAACTGATTTAACCCTGGCATATCCTTGTAGGACCAACCGAAGACGTCGACATATTCTCTGAGGAGCTGCGTTAAGGTTTCTTTGTCTTCCCCTTTGAAGAAGCTGCCGATCTTGGTTTCTCTGGGGTCTTCCGTCGTCCCAAGATTAACCGTTTGCATTTCCTCATTGTCAACAGGGCCATTCTTTTCACAAAGACCTACTTGCTTTGCTAATTCTTTTAAAATTTGTTCATTTTCTTGATCTATCTCATCATATGATTCATTATTAACTTGTTTGTTATATTCATTACTATTAGTTAATTCATCATTCACGATGTTAGCAATCTCAGGGTACTCGGAAAGATCAAAGTTTTCATTAAGGAAGTAAGGGAATACATGCTCGGCCACCGCCTCAATTTCCTCTCGAGTGAGTTCATCAGAGGCGGAGCCTGACTCTAAAGTAAAATCTATAGGGCCTATCTTCCTGCGGGAATGGGGAGTACAACCAAGCTCTTTGATCATGAAGTCTTCATCAACTACTGGTCCCCCGGTGACATGCCAGTTTAGAATTGGCTCATCACATTTTGGATTAGCTTCGTGTAATCAATAGTTGGAGCATCCCCCTTTGATATTGCATGGATCTGGCTGTCTTCTAGCCGGTGCAGGTTCTCAAACTATCGCAGCATGTCTTCTCCCAACACAAAGTCCCATTCGCTGGTCATTTCTGCCTTTGTGCCCCACAAATCTTTAAGGATTAGTGGGACAGGTTCTGTTTCATCTAAAGAAGCATTGCAGTCATTGAATATCTCAAAGCCCGGATGGCACTTGCCTTTATCGTCATTCCATGGTTCTGAAAAGATAAAGTACGGGATGCTTTCCCCTTCTCGAACGAAGTAGCCATTGAGCGTCTTCCGGTATGGTTCGAGGTCGCAGTCTTTAGCCTCTAGGTTATTGTAACTTTTGTACGCGGTTCCTTCCCACTTGATCTGAGTGGAGTCGCACTCCTATTCATCACTTTCTTCGTGGATGGAAATGATGTAGCCTAGGCCATGCTGTGTGAAGTGGGGAAACAGGCGGCGGCTCTATTACCCCGCAAGTGTTTGCTAAGTCCCAAGCCAGGAAAGTACCCCTTTGCTTGCATTATTCTCCAAACAGGAAGGTTTCCAGAAAACCAAAGTGCTTTAGAGTAGTCGTTTTCATTGCGAGTCTCTATGACATTTACGGTGCTATCTTTCTCAATCTAAAAGCCACTGAATAAGTAATCAGAAGTGCTATGCTCTACTTCGAGGATAGGGCTAGCAGTAACCATTTCCCTGTGTATTGTGCTATTGTGTCGTTGCGTTTGAACTTGATGCACTGGTGTAGAGATGAAGGTACACCTCCTATGTCATGCAGCCAAGGGCGGCCAAGTAGTAAGTTGAAGGATAATGGGATGTCAATGACTTGGAATTCGATGCTTATGGTGACTTGTCCCATTTCTATAGGTATCGCGACTGAACCTAAAGCAGTTCTAGCAGTGCAATCATAACCTCGTACAGTGTGCCCTGATGGCTTAAGGTCTTTGTGGGTGAGACCTAATGATGACAAGGCTTTCTTTGGAAGGACGTTGATTGCAGAACCATTGTCGACCAAAATGCGTGGCATTCGGTATCCATTCACCTTAGCAGTTATGTATAGGGCTTCATAATGATTGTTCCCATAGGATGGGAGGTCCAAGTCAGTGAAAGTGATGACATTGCCAAATTGTACTTGGCCAATCATTTGAGTAAGATCTTTGGGTGTAGCTTCTGAGGAAATGGTCATTTAGCCAAGGCTTTCTTCAACATTTCGCGATGCTTGTGGGATGCTCCTATGAGGTCCCAAACTGAAATGTTTGCTTGCGTCTTCTTTAGCTGGGCTAAGAGAGGATCGTCGAGCTCATTTGATGAGGGATCCTTTGTCTGTCTAGGAGGATTTTCATCCCTTGATCTTTGTTGATAATCACTCGACCGGATCGTGTGAGGAGATTGACTGTTTTAGACCCTTTTCCCTTTTGCTCTAAGATTTCATCCCAAGACATCATGTAGCAGAAAGAAAATTTATTAAATTCAAGAGGGCTCTCATCCACAATTGTGGCTAGACGAGTAGGATCCTTGGAGCTACTTTCTATCTCTATCAAATTGACCTCATTATTTGGTAATAGATTAGTAACAACATTAGGAAGCTCTATCTTTTTAGCATCGAACAGATCTTGGATCACGTCCCTCAGGTGGCAGCCGGAGTTGGTGTCATGTCCGGTAGTGTTGTGATACTTGCAGAAGAGATTATGATCATGATTAGCCGGAAGATCCTTCTGTAAGTACGCCAATCCAATTCGCGACCCTTTTAGATGCATTTTAATATAATAAAATTGCATTGAGGGGCATTTTGGTAAATTCCCGGTCCATTCCAAGACTTCCGGAAACATTTTATGAGTTTCTCGCGAAGGAAGTGTTTTTTAGTATTTTTCCCGGATAAAAGGACCTACAGGGAATTAACTGCTTTGGACTTTTCAGGAATTAATTCAGAATATTCCAGAAGCAGCATTTGGCGCCAAAAACAGTTACTGCCTGCTTAAGTCATGCGACAGATCGAAGCATGGAAAGTGGATACGTGAAGTCGTGCGACATTTCATGCCCATCAGCAGCAGCTATAAATAGAGCCCTCTGCCTCTCATTTCAGGATCCCCAATTTCCCCTCCTAAGGTCACTCTGTCAAAATCTCCCCAGAACCACTTCCTATCCTCCTTCTACACAAAGCCCCAATCAATCCTACCTCAATTCTACCTCCCTCTCATCCAATTCACCCTACCTACCTTTCTATAACCCAAGCTATTGAAGATCTGAAGGCTAGCACTCCACCTGTGCTCGATTCCACGTCCAGAAGCTGAATTGAAGGCCAATACACCTAACTTGGTGTATTGGTGGTGGATCTACAAGGGTAACAAGTCTATCTCCCTCTCTCTCTAGTTTACTACTTGCTTAACTGCAATTTCCTCCCTCCACCTGGTAATTGAGCTCCATCCGCTTTGATTATCAGGTGGCAACTGCCATCTCTCTGTTTAAATGCATTTTGCTTGATCCAATTGCATGTTCATAATATGATCGAATCGTAATTGCAATTTGGTTGTCAAGGGAGTGTGGATCTCCCATATCCACACTCCTTTGGCCGATCTGGTATTGATTCATGCTATATTGAATTGATTTGGTATGATGATTTGATTGGATTTGGTATCTGTTGATTCTGTTCATCAATTTGTAAGGTTCCTGCAGACGGTAAACATGTGTCATGCGACACATCATGCTAAGCATGTCCTGTGTCACGCCACACATGGTGACCATCTGCAGAGAATCATCTTTTCAATTGTAATTTGTTGATATTGTTTGCTCGTCACTCAGAATAGAGTGTAGATCCTCAATATCTGCACTTATCTGAGGTGATACTGTTGCTGTGGATTGAGTATTTGTAAAACCTCTGCATAGCGTTTTGTAGTGTCACGCGACACAACTGACCCATCAGGTCCTGTGTCACGCGACACAACAAGCCCTCTGCAGCAGGTTCATTTCAGTTGTATCTCTGTTCTCCCTCGTTGTAAAGTGGGATGTAGCCTCCCAGAGTCAATGGCTTACAAGTTGTATTTCCCCTTTGTTGAGTAATAAAACAAAGCGTTGATTTGCATTTTAATACATATCTTGTCACACACACTTTGCACACACATTTGTATGAATTGGATGTTGAACATTGAAAGACTCGTCTACGGAAGAGGCGTGTTGGGTGAACTATCGGTTCTTCCCAACACGTAATCTGACCCCCGAACCCATTTTCTCTTTCAAACGTTTTTCAATGTTTCCTCTAAAAACGGCGTGGCGACTCCTTTATTTTATTTTTCGAGCGAGCGCACATTCAGTGGCGACTCCACTGGGGATATTGAAACTTGTTTTTCAAAAGTGGGTCAAACTTTCGTTATTGTTCAACGTTCATTACATTCATTTGTGTGTGCTTGGTTGTGTGACATTCTATGTGCCTAAAATGCATTTTATTGCTTTGCTTTATTCCCTCCCCCTTCCTTGCTTCCTGTTGAGATTGTGCTGGTGCTGGGGCTGAGATATTGCATTGTGTTGGTCCCAAAGGTGGCAACAAGGGTGAAAATACAGCTAGAGGGGGGGGGTGAATAGCTGTTTAAAATTTTTCGCCCTCTTTTAAAAACTAAACCTCTTGCTTACAAAATCCTCTTGCAGTTGATAATAGACTGCAAGTGATAGTGTAAAATGCACAGCGGAATATTTAGAGTTACAAAGTGGTTTTGATAGAGGAGGTTTGTAAAGCGGTTTTAATAAAGTAGTTGGTACGTGCGGTTTACAAACAAGTGAGGTTTTGACACTGTTAACTCCAAACACTATTTCACAATAATGGATATCTAAATAAAGATCAAACAGAGACAAAGATAAATAATTAGTAAGCACAAGAAATATAATTGCAGAAAGTAAGAACACGCTATTTGGAGTGGTTCAATCGATAAACGATCTACGTCCACTACCAAGATGGTTAGTCTTGGATTTCTAAGAGAGATTTTATATTAAGTATTTGAGAGATTACAAAGTACAATAAAATCTTTACTATGAAGAACAAATCCAAAACTATAACCAGTGTATCTCAAGTGTTTAATCTATGTGATTAGAACAAATGAGGTGTGTGTGTGAGAACAAGATCAAGGCTCTTTAAATCTGTGAGATGTAGAGCACAATGATTCTTGAAAGTGTTAAGGCTTGATTTACGGCCCGGGAATATTTCTTGAAGTATGAAGATGAAGATTCAAAGGACTAAGAATTTAGGGCGAGCTTCAACTTCCGATGAACACGACAATTTTTCTATTTTTTAAGCAATCTTCAAATGGTGAAGATTAGGGGTATTTATACCCAAGCATCCAAAATGTAGCCGTTGGACACAGTTTGTTGAAGGACGGTACTTGATGCTTTCTTATTGGTCCACAAGTAACCACTTTTGTCCTTTGAGTACGGTAGTTGCGGATAAAGGCGATAATGCTCCAGCTGCAAGCAATGAGGTTTGGACACCTGTAACCTTTTCAAGATTCTTGCAGATCTTCTCTGACTTTGAATCACGTGACAAGATAAGGTGGTTGACATTGGGTATTACTGATGTGGATTATAATGACAAGAGGTGGTTTACTTCAAGTCTCAATCATTGGAGCGGTTCTGGAGTAGGCGGTTTGACAGGAGCGGTTGGTAACTCCAGTGAGGTTGCAAAGTGCGGTTGATGATGAGCTGCAAGGTGCGGTTCATCATAGGGCGGTTGCACTGGAGTAGTTCAAGGGTAGTTTCAAACAAAGGATTTCACCAAGCAAATGCTAAGGGCGGTTTTGCTAGGGCGGTTGGAAGAAGCGGTTTGAAACTTTGAACTGCAACTCTCATTTCCAATGAGTCTTGTGCCAGTCTTCAAGCCTAAATTTAACCTAATCTATAAAATGGACTTAACTAAAAAATTGAAGTCTAAGCTTCATTACATAGGGTCCTAAAGTCCTTAAAATAGACAGGAGGTTATGGTATCAATCAAATCTAATACAAAATAGGAGGGTTAAAACATGCATACCCAACACATTGTGCTTGGAGGATGGGGCTGATTTGGTCTTTGTTCAAATTCTGGCAATGTGACTCCTTCTGTCACGCGACAAAGAGTGCCATCCATATCCTGTGTCACGCGACAGAAGGTGGTCATTCTGCAGGACTTGATTTCTCTGATACAGGTTGTGATTGTGGGGCAGTCCCCCATGATCAACTATTGATCCTTGATTATTGTGCTCTGTGGGGTTGTGTGTGTGTGTGTGTGTTTTTCCTTTTATCACCCACTTTTCAAAAATAAAATAAAAAAAAATCATTTTTTCAAAATAAGGGAATCTAGTCATCCGCACACTACTTCATGTAGATCTAGAACCCTCGAGTGCGATTAACGGCATCGCGGACGGCCATGAAATTCGCCTACGCTTGAGCGCCTAATGTCAAACCCATCCCCCTAGTGCGTTATAGGTGGCGCCACACATTTGAACCTCACCCAAAACGGTTGGTTTTTGACACGACATTTTCAAATACACTAAAATGAATTGTTTCAAAATTTATAAAAGGCTTTCGTACCTACCCCAAAACCTAGCACGTGTGGGCATATTGCCAACGCAACATGGTTTCACGAAAGGACATGTCATCCCCACGACATGTTCTTACGAGAGATCATGTCGCTTTGTCAACGTGCACCGACGAGAGGTCATGCCGGATTTTTCCTTGAAATTCTTCAGGAATACCCGTTATGCTGCCCAAATTTCTCCAGAAATTGGGGCTGCTCGTCCGTCCCATAAATGCTTTGGTTTTGTTTAGGTATCATTGCCTATTAATAATTTTGAACCAATACATTTGGTGTATTTGTGGATGATGTGTCATAGGTTCCCTGAGTTCTAGACTGCGTGAATAAAGGCTTATCCTTTCCCAACCGTTCATAGGATTTAAAAGCCACCGATTTCTACTTGAAGATTAATAAAGTGTTGCACGAGTCCGTCTCCTTTCCCGCTCTTCCCTCTCCCATACCCTCTCAAAGTTCTCTATCCCCCGCCTTATACACGCTCTCACCTCTTCACCTCTGCAAGGCTACGGCAAGTTGGGTGTGTGCTCTCGTTCCCGGCGCTCATTGGTCCATAGTCCCGAGGCGGAAGCAGTTCAAGTGCCCGAGCTGTCGTCCATCTGATTTGAAGTCCAAAATGCTCGGTGCAGGAAAGATTATGGCCCACCAATCTGGAAGTTCATATCCCATGGGTCAGCAGCAGAGTGCAAATGGTATGTCCATTGGAAAGTTGCGGGCTACCCTCGAAGCCGTTTTTCCTCGCAAGCGAGAGGCCCGATTGTTTGCTCAGATTGCTAAAGATAAGGAGGGTGATTTGTGAATGATAGAAAGATCGAGAAGGGTCCTCATCCCACCAATGGCAACGATGCTCTCCCTTCCACCCGAAGTTGAAGAAGTCAATCAGTCCTCGTAGGATCTAGAATGTCCACTGTCGGACATGAGTCTGTTAATGTCCAAGTTGGACCGGTTTTTGCTTTGCAGTATTAAAAATCTTTGATTCTCTTCCTGCTAGACTCGAGACATTACTTGCACACCCACGTTACACTCGATTGAAATGGTCTTATTCCAAATGATCACTTGTGCTGCTCACCGACCAACGCTTTGAAATGACTAATGTTTAAATTGATCGGAGTGAGAAAATCGACTGATATCCTTCCCAGAGTGGGGCTTATCAACTCCCCATCTCACTGTGAATGTGTGCCCAAATTTTGGATTCACGCGAGTTTGAAGACATCCGATTTAATTTGAAAAACGAAGTCGCCACGCCATTTTGATTTCCTCAAAACTTTGAAAAAAAGGATTTATGGGTTCGGAGGTTAAGTTACCCCTTGGGAAGAACGGATCGTCGTTCACCCAAGGTGCCTTGCCGTAGCAAGTCTCCCTAGATTCCGTTTATTTTGTTTGCTTGCGTGCTTTCTTGTGTGCATGTGTTTGGATGAAAGGGGAGGGAATGTCCCAAGTTGTCTTCCGGACGTACAAACCATTTATTGGTTGTCGCTCGGGATTTCTTGGTTTTTATGTATTCGGGATTTTGATCCCGTCCTCATCTTGGACTTGTGATCATCGCATTTTGACCTCGGGACTTGCGTGATCGAGAGAGGGACTCTCTTTTATAGCCCAAAATTGAGGTTCTTTAGGAAGGAATGTCCTTAGCCCATCAATCCTACACCTTAAGACGATCGAGCTTATATGAATGCTTCATGCTCGTCTTAAGTGATAACCGGAGATATAGGGTTCAAGGTTATCCCTTTCTAAAGAAATTGTGGAACCTTTAATGGAAGAAACGATGTAAAGATAGGATCTTTACACCGGTCCGTTCCAAGGTTGCTAATGGGGACATGGGGGAATGCATGTAAAAATGACATTTTTAGTGAAAAGATGACATTTTTGGGTTGCAAATGATGCATTTGATTTGCAAAGGATGCATTTTGATGTAAAGGCATGATTTTTATGCAAATGATGCATTTTTATGAGGAAATTAGGGCTTAGTATGCAAAGGATGCATAAAGATTGCATTTTGAAAAGCAAAGGATGCATTTTTATGATAAAGGAATGACCTTTAATGCAAAGGATGCATGAAAATGGATTGTAGGTACAAAGGATGCACCTTTTTTTATAAAGACATGATTTTTATATGCAAATGATGCATAAAGATGGCATTTTTATGTAAAAAGGGGATTTTTAAGTGCAAGGATGCACCTTTGAGTATAAAAGATTACATTTTTAATGACAAATGATGCCTAATTCATGCAAAGGATGCAAAGGGGAAAAGGGGGAATGATAAAGATATGATCTTTAATACTAACTACCAAGTCCCAAGCAAAGATAATAACAATATATGAATGCAAGGAGCAATTTAATTCACATAGAGCAATTAGAATGCAAGGTTAGGGAGTGAGAGGTTACCAATGGTGGCCTCTTCTTTTTTGGGTTGAACAAGGTGGAAGGACCAACTTTGGGATCTTCAAGGAGGAGGGAGGAGGTTTCTTGGCTTGCTTCTTCAACCCTTGGGATTCCCAGCAGTATTGAGGAGTGTTCTTGAGTCTGAATATGGAGTGTGGTGTGTGTTTTTCGTGTTTAAAATGGGTAGAGGAGGGCTCTATTTATAGGCGATGCGGAAATCGCCAATGAAGCCGTGCGGCCAGAGACCCTTGGCTAATGCAGCCGTGCGGCATTATCCCTTGTGACTCAGCATGTTTCTAGAATCATACAAGGTGGCCATTCTAGAAGTTTTCCCAAATTAAGAAAAACGTGTTTCTTAATTGGGAAGCTTTCCTTTCAGTCCCTATATGATTTGGAACAGTTTCGGAATTGTTCCGGAACTCCAGGAAAGTCCGGGGAGTTACCGGGAAATTTACCGGAATTGCCGGGAAGTGCTTAACCGAAGGCATGAGCCAGATTTGGGTACTTACAGAAGCCCCTCGGCAACGTCACTTGCAGGGCGAGTGGGGTTGTCAATAGAAAAGGATCCAATCTGGCGAGTGCCGAGACGGATTAGGTGACCAAGGTGGTCGAGTGGCTGAACCTCTGGAAGGCTACCTACGTATCCCGAGTGGGAATCCAAGCCGGGCCGTAGTTACGAAGAGATCCGAGGAATAGAGAAGAGAAAACTGGTCTCTTGATGGGGAAATGGCAGAGAAAATGACCTAGGAGGTCAAGCAATTGATCCTACTGGGGATATGCTAGAAGTGACCAAAGCGGTCGGATGGCTGGACCTTTATGAGGGGCTATTTCATCACTGAGGAGCGACGAAGGAATAGGGTGACCAAAGTGGTCGGATGGCTGGACCTTTTATAAAAGGCTACCTACGTATCCCGGAGGAATCAAGCCTTGATCGTAGTTCAAGCATCACTAGATAGGTTAGGAACGATGTCTAGGATCCTTGAAGGTTTTGACAATTAATGGAGGTTGTCACCTGATTGACAATTAATGGAGGTTGTCACCTGAGGGAACTAGAGCTTACGTCACTATCGAGGAGATAGAGGTAGCTAAAGTTTGGAAAACTAGAGCATACTTCACTATCTGGGATAGAGGTAGCTAAAGTTTGAAGAACTTAGCATACTTCACTATTCGGGATAGAGGTAGCTTAAGTTTAGAGTTCTGACAATTCGGAGGTTGTCACCTAGCATTATTCCATTATAACGGAAGTAACGGAGGCGACTGGGGAAGAAAGCTTATTTGCTTGGAAGATAAAGGACATCTTTTGAAAATGACGTTATCTTGGTTAAAAGATAACGGGAATTACATGTCCAAGTGGAAAGTCCAGGGGCAAAAGGGTAATTTCTGCTCAGAGCGAAAGAAGCCGCCCGGCATGAGATGGAGAAAAAGAAGTCGTACGGCTAGAAGCTTGATTTTTCCAGATTATTTAAAATAGATTTGAACGGGCATTGGGCATTATTGCCGCCCAAGAACTGCCGAGGAAGAGAGAGAGAAAGGAGAGAGTTTCTTCAAGAATCCCTCAATTCCCTTGCTTCTATTGATTGAGATGGATCCGGAGGGGAACCCAATACCGAGGCAAGCTAGAAGGAACATCTCCGCGGCTGCGAGAAGGAGGAGGAAGGAGCTTGTTCGGACGGAGAGGAAGTATGACTTCCTTACGCCTCCATCGGAGCTCTATCCGGGGAGAAGGGAGCATAAATCAACAAACCCTCGATCGGTTGGGGTAAGCATTCTTAGTTTGCTCAATTCCGTCGATTTTGATTGGATTTTGATTGATTTAGGGCTTAACCCGAGCTTTAGGAATTTTTCGAATTTTCCTAGGATTTTCGGATGATTTTGAAATCTTGATGATTAACCTATGAGGCTAAAAAGATAAACGAACATGCATGTGCAATTTACTTGATAAAATAATGAGAATGACTCACCTTTTTTTTTTCTTCAAAAATAATTGTCTAAAAATGTGACGAATTCCTCGCATGTGCTAAAACTAGTTCAAATCTGAATCTTAGATGAGAAAACGGGATTTTGGATGATGAAAAGGATTCATGCATGCCCTTTTTTGAGAAAAATAATGCTTATGTGCGAATATATTTTGAAAATTGTGATTTTGTGCTTAGGAAAGCAATGTGCTTGACATGACGTGTTTCAAGTGATGAAAGACGTGTTTTCTATGCATAGGGTGCTAGAAAAATTTTTATGAATGCTTTTCTTTTGAAAATATGTGCACTTTTGAATATATGCATGCTTTTGAAACGAGATGAAGGACTGACACACTTCTTTGCTGTGCTTGTCTACAGGAGAACAAGTCTAGAGGGCCTTCGGAGATTGCTGTGAGGCTATGGGAGAGGATGCCCAATTTTGAGAAGAATGGGGCGAATCCTAAGCAGCTGGTGAGGGCTACCGACTTGGATTTGTTCATTGAGGCCATCGGCAGAGGTATCCACATTACCTCGAAGAGCAAGGGCTTGGTTCAGGCCCTATCTGAGTTCTGGTGGGACACCACCCATAGCTTTCATCTTAGGCAGGGGGAGGCGCGGTGACTCCGGCCGATTTCACTTTGCTATCACGGGCTTACGGTGAGTTCAGGAAGGCCTATGACTTGGAGGGACCATATCACTGCCGAGGAGTTCAGGGCTTTAGTTGGATTTGAGTTGATTCCCAAGGGGCTAGGAATGGAGACGAGGAACATCGAGGTGGCGGGCCCGTAAGCGCATACGGGATTTTGCCGCTAGTGAGGTGGCCCGCCACGGCTTGCTAGAGCCTTTGTGTGGTTGATCTTTGTCGGTCACTATTTTTGCAAGTGCAGGACTGCGG